>JAQFZO010000393.1:0-25981 GCA_034695885.1 Geophilus flavus
GTTCACAAGACGAAAGCGAGCAACAAGGCGGAAGCGAAGACCAACTACCCGACGTCGTCGTGGTACCGGACGGGCGGGTAAACTTTTACCAACTTCATTTCGTATTTGCGTTTCATTACGAAATGCGCCAACTGTTTATTGACACTAATAATTTACAATCACACATCACAAAGCCCTACTCACACAATTCTGCGAAAAAGGCTGTAGGTCTATAACGTATAGCTAGACCCAAAGTAGATCTAAGCTTACTAGAAAACATTGAAATGTTTTTTACTCAGGATTGCTTTATTTTATTACACTCCCAAGAAGATTCGGAAAATTAAGGCAGCACGTCAGGTAGACTGTGCGTGGTTTGGGTTGCGTGATTAATTGCAATTCGATTAGTTTCTGCGAGAAAGCTCGGGTTTTCCAGTTTAAAATTTAAGTGAAAGACCTTTTAAAGAGAAATCAATCAAATTTATAAATAATAAAAGCTTTCATTTAATTTTACTGGCACTTGCTTGCGTGTTTGGACTTTATACTATGTACAAGCACCCAAATTTGGGTCACAGCATGTAGTACAGTAGTGGAGTAATTTATGGATCTGCTCAATGTGTTGACGTGAGTTTTTCAAGGCAATAAAGGGTTTGTTTTGTCTTGCAGGGTTCGAGTATACTGTTGGGTAGTCATATCATTCTTAAAGATCCGGACAAAATATGGTCAGTTTATTCTTCGGAGATGTTCGGTGATGTGGAGGATTTGTTTGAAATCGAGTTGACGGATGTCACTTTCAGTCCCGACCCAAAAGAAACCTACAAAAAAGCAGGTAATGGTGCTGTTTACTTTTCTAACTTTTGATATTTATCAGTTGATTACACCAGTTTATTTATTTATTATTCAAAAATGCTCTAAAAGAGTAAAAAAACAGAGAGGGGAACAAAACAAACAGGAGACTTGCTCCACACATTTTGTGTGGTCAAAGGAGCAAAGGCAAATGACAAAAACGTCACTGGCCTCTTACAATATTAGCATAAACTACGGAATTCCTATTCTGACAACTGTAAAAAGCTAAATACACCAAATTAAGGTAGTTTACGTGTGCCAATAAGAAATACTGTTTACAAAACATTATCATACAATAAGTAAATGCTAAAAAACAAATAAACTCAGTGATCATCACAAAACCCAATGAAATACCGTAAATCCTCTAATTGTGCGCGGGTCTCAAAAAGACCGTGGGTCTCTATTTAACCACGGGGGTAAATTCGTTTTTGGTAATTAGTGCGCAGGTCTCTATTATAACGACCCGTTATAATAGAGACCCTAACATTAAGAGTGACTTCTGGATAATTCGGGACTTTTCCTAAACTGCAACTCGTAATGGCGTGTCGCAGAGTCGATATCGTGTTTAGCTGCAAGTTTTTGAATGCACAAGAGAAAATTCTGAAGAAGCTGGAGTTAAAAAAATTTGGAATCACACTTGTACGATTCGGGGTTCAAGGTTTGCAACTCGAATCTGGCGTAAAATTATAATCCACAATGGGAAAAATGAATCTAATTTCCTGGAGCAGGAGCCAAAATTGTGAATGAAGACTTGGAAAATGACTGGATGGAATTTAATTTTTTGTTGTGATCGATTAATACGCGGGTCTCTAATAAAGCGCGGGGGAAAACTTAACTCTGCAATTAGTGCGCGGGTGTTTTATTAGAGGATTTACGGTACCATAGTTATAATCCTAACAGTTACATGGTTGTAATGAGGTGATTTATAAGAGTCTAGTGAAATGGGTATAATGTGTGGTGGACTTAGGTGAGTACACTTGTTGACCTTGGCGTGGAGATCGAAAGAGAAAGTATTCTACGGACCGAAACAGCGGTAGAGAAAGTTATGGCTCTCCCGAGTCGACAGAACAGTAATACAGCTTCAAAAATGAGGCCTTAAAACCGTGTAGTGACAAAATGGGCAGGGTGAGGATTTCGAAGTGTGTCCACAAGGAAAGAAAGGTCAGTGTACAATGTTGAGTAGAGAGGAAGAGCATCAAAATTAGGGATTTTATTGAGTTTGCAGTGTTCGGTGATACTCGCAAAACACACATCGTATGGATGATGTTATTGTAAGCTACCCACAGGCCGTAACCGTATAGTAATTTTACGGCATTTGAGAGACATGTTCCAAACAATCGAAGCAAACGTCACGGTTAGGACAACAGTATAGTGCCACGAACGCTATTACGTTCTTTTTCTGTTTATTTATGGAATGTCTGAAATATACATACAGTATACTGTATATCGACCAAAAACGGCAAAAGAAATGCGATATGTTGTTATTATTTTTGACTGCATGATGAAAACATCAATTCCACCCACACAGTTTTGATGATACTGTGGGGAATCTGACATTTACTCCGTGCAAAACATCCAAAAAAATTAATGCAACAAAAACAAACTAAATTACTCTGTGGAGTTTATCAGTGCTTAAAATATTGATAGTGAAGCCTAACGACTGGGTCTTGTAAAAAAAAATAGTAGTTTCAGTTTACAACTTTTAAAATGTGAAGAAAAAAAATTCATTCTTATCCTGCAGACATAGAAACCATAGTAACGTATGGGGGGAAGGGGCCGGTAAGCAATCTCGAGCAAACCTAAATGCAATATAAAAGGAAATATCAAATTTCGTCATTCGATCTACAAAATAATTGAAGCACTAGAAATTTTTGGCGGTTGCAATTCAATTCAATGTTTTATCCAATTCACACAATATCAGAGTAGGTACAAGTAGACTTCCAAAACATGCCATTTAACGTCTTCGAGAACAAAAGACTCATTTTACGCAATTTTACATGAGTTAGACTCATTTCCCTAATTAACCAAAGTAATTGTAATATTTCCATTTTTCCATGTAGACATTAAAGTCAAAAGAAAACTGGAATTTAAAGGCGAAAGATACGAGTTGAAAATTGTTTTCGAAGACGATGATATGCCCGAAAGATACACGAATAGAACAGTAAGTGAATTTCAAAGTGAGAAAATTTTATTACATATTTTAATATTTTTTCATTTATTTTCCAGGCCGAGTTAAATTTAGTTATTCACAATAAAACCATCGAATCCACTATTTTCTCCCAATATAATGAAACCATCTTTTCCAATGCAACCAAACATACAAAAGTAAACATTTTACTTTAATTTTTCATTCAGCAAAATAAATATAGATTCAAATTTTTATTTTTATGTTTAGATACTGGGACATTTTCTCAAACATTTGGGTAAACACGACCGAGATTATAATTTCTCCATCGAAGTAAATCAACCAGAACTGGAAGGAGTTTTCAGTGTCACTCCTCTTCATGGAATTGTTTATCTTCAAGATCCGACTAAATTATCCCAATGGAGAAATTTGAGCATTAAAGTGATGTGGGTTTCAAAATCGCATCCAAATGAGAACAACTCCACCTGGATCAATATAACCATTATACCGAGTGAGTGAGATCACAAACAAAATATTTTTCTTTCTTGTAAAAGAACAAATTATTTTATTTTTTATTTTTTGCGCAATTTCAGGTGACAACACCCTCGAATGTGGTAAGAAATGTTTACAGAAACTTGAGATATTTGTAGCTATAAACCTAATTACATATCCAATACGTTCACCTTGACTTCTTAAATGCAAATTGCATGCCATGTTGATATGCCAACAACCATTATCATTGCTAAGCAACCTGTGAAAAATTTGATTTATATGTCGATTAACGACATTTTCCAGAAACTATGATAATTTAACTTTTTTTTTCTATGCTTTATTAGCTGAATATCGAACAAACAATAACAACAAAAAAGACCTAATATACAAGGGCTAGCAACTCTGCGCATGATCATCAAACATAATGCCTTGTGGGAAGCCAATCTCTTGCATTTTTAGGATAGCGCGTCATTAGCCAATCAGTGCTTGGTCATCAGCGGTGTATGGGAGAATAGCACTGTGTTGCTAGTCCTTCTATATCAGGCCCAGTGAAAATTGGCGCTTATGCTAGTGCTTACGCATCAAGCTTGAACTTCGTGCTTGGTTTTGAGGCATAATTTTCTAGGCCCGGTGAAAATGGGCGCTTGCGCTTGCGCTTACGCTTCACGCTTGGGCTTTGCGCTTGGTTTTGAGGCGTAATTTCCGAATCCAAATTTTTTGATTTTTAAGCGCGTACCGTAAAAAAAAAAAAAAATGGCAAGCAAGTGCCCTTAGAAATTCCACAGAAAAAATTTGAATTTACTTAGCTGGGGACCTCAATCTTGTTGTACGGCCTCAAATTTCCTGATCCAACTTCTTTGATTTATAAGAGGAGACACGCATGTGCATTGTTTAAAATCAAGATGGAGGACCTCAGCAAGCCCAAGATCGAGTATAAGCACAAGCTGAAACGCCCATTTGCTTCAGGTCTAAAAACACAAAATCCTAATCCTTTTGCCTGTGTTGTATACTCGTACCCGAAATGAACCCGCGCTTGTCGTGTACCCGTGCCCATAGTTTATCATGTACCCCTTCTATACCCATGCCGTGGTGTAGCTGTCACTTGGAAAATGACGCTTTCCTGCTGAAATAGGGTCCAAAATGCCGTAACTTTGTCAAACGGGTCAATAAATCAGCGTTTGTCGCCCCCCCCCCCCTTAAGTGTTTGGAGTATCATTTATATCAATTATTTTTTAAACATAGATGGCGCTGCATCGTGCGCATTTAATAAAAATCCGGAAGAATGCGAGAACGCGTGCGGGCGAGGATCGGGTCAAGGAACATGCAAGTGGTTCAACACCTCCTCAAGCAGAACTTGCGTCCCCCATACTCGCACATGTCCCGATGGAGAATGCGACGAATTGGAGAAGATGGATTGGAACATTTGCCCACAAGATTGCGCAGGTATTGACCTGAAAATAAAGAAATAAAAAATAAAAATAAAATTTCTCATTGAATCGTATCGATTCTTTTTTAGAGAAAGTCGTGCCCGAGTCGTGTAAAGGGGAACACGGCTTTGGAATGAGCAAAGGTAGTGCTTTGGGCGTTTTTTCGTGCGAATCCGAATGGGGGAAGTGCACTTGTTTCGCTGACATCGGTTCAGCAGACGGTCAGAGTGGTCGAAGGACGAACAATGCTCATTCCAACGGGGCTGCTAATTCCACTTTGAATCGTGTTAATCCTCGAGTTGGCAATGTGGCTACTTTTGGTAAGTGCTGTTTGTGTTTTTATTCAATTATTTCCTCGTGTAATTGTTGCTTCGGGTCACTGGATGGTCACAAACGATGGGGAAAGTTGTCCGACTTGAAAGCGAAAGGTTTTTTAAATAGTTTCCGGTCGATCCATCGACTTGAATTTTTACGTAACACCACTAGAGGTCTAGTACTTTGTTCCTTTTACATTTAATGCCCCTTGATTCAACCGGAAGTGATGTTTTTTTTTACCCTTCTAGATTGCTATATAGTTGATGGAGGATAATGGGAATGGTCAGAGTTTAATGGTGTGATAGATAAAGTCTCCATGGTTTCAGACTTTCAGTGGTTTTAGAAACCTCAGGCTTTTTCATCACTTTTCCAGAATTAAAGCTCGAATGGAACGGATGAGTGATTTTACAAAAAGGATTAGTTTTAAGAAAATGTGGCATTCAATGGCTGAACCACTTGCAGGATTAGAGACCAAGCTAAGCCACACACCAAACAAAACAAAAATTCCCTAGTAAAAAAGAAAGAAAACCCTTGGTTTGAAACATAATTAACTAACAGAAATTAACTAACTATATTGTAGTACTGTCGTGTCTTATGCATCAAATAAATTATACACATCACGGGAAAAGTCGACTTGTCCTCCGTAACTCCTTCACTCACACCCGTCCAATTACCCCAAAAAGGCAAATGCTGTCTCAGCTAAGTGCCCTAATGATCACTTAGAATAATTACAGTGCTTACGTCATAAGGTTTTACTAAAAACAAGGTGAAAGTTGTTAAACATGTATTTATTTCTTTTAACTAACCATTGCGTTAAAGTTGGTTTGTTGCAGCCCAGCTGCTTCTCTTGACTTTTATTTCCTGTTTTTTTTACCTTGTTTGTAGTTCTCTTGCCATTTCTTATCTTGCATTGTTTCTTTCCTTTCACTGTTGTTGTTTTCATTGTTTTAAATGCTTGGTTCACACTGCTTATAAAAAATTCATTTTATTCTTAAAACCAAAATCTATTTTTCTGATGGGTTGAATTGAATTCATCTTACATCCGAAAATTCTGATAAGAAAGAATTCCAGCCAATGGGAGACAGTTTTCTGAGCGTGCTTAGTGTTCACTCTTAGATTCACACTTACTATAATTTATTCATTTATTTTCGAACGTCAGTAATTCTAAATTTATCTGAGTAGTGTGAGCAGTTCTTAAGATAAATTTTGACATAAGAAAAATTCTTACGTCAGCAAAAACGAATATTATAACTATTGCAAGTACTACAAAAACTACAACTACTGTTGCTGCTGGAATCCCGTTAGGAGATTGCGGGAATATACTGTACGTTAAATACTGTATAACAACAGCAGCAACAAATTAGAGTTTAGTTTAATTAAGAAAGATTTAAAAGCAGCGATTTAAATGGAATTTACACGGAAATAACCAAACAACGCCATAAAAATATCGCAATGTCAACTTGCAAGCGAAATTTGCACCATTTTGTATACGTAGCGTAATCTTATTAGCTAATTAATTGCGACGTGTTGGGATGTTTGCTTAACGAGTGTTACTGTTATAATTGCCCTGAAGGCAGTTTAATGTGGAAAATCTGGTGAAATATAATTTCAAAGTAAACAAAATAATTAAAAACTTTATTGCTGGCATTTTTTTTAAATGCAATTTTTTTTATTATCACGTGATGTGTGTTTTTGACGTTTTTGCCCGAAACATTGCATCGTATTTAGATATCATCGTTTCCATCCATAAGAGAATTTTCTTATTTATTCTGCGAGCCCTTTGAAAAGAACCTTCAAGACAGTCTATGGGAAACGGGCATTGAGGATTGGCACGAAAGCAATCTTGCTGAGTTTCTGCTTGGAATCCAAATTGAGCAGATCTTCTCAAGTTATCAACTGAGTGCATCGTTGCATTTGAACTGAAAAAAAAACTTTAGCAAATTACGCATGGGACATTGCATAATTTGGAAAAAATTTATTTGTTTACATAAAGGGTTGGAGAAGAAGTTGTTTTTGGGAATGGATAATTCGATTTGTAGATTCAAACGCTGTCGAGCATAGAAATAACGAAGCACATTGTTGTTTGTCTAATAAATTGGCCATCTAGAAGGAAAAGAAAAATATAATTGGATAGAGTCAAGTCAATAACAATACTTATATAGTGTTCTTATAGCAATAACAAAAACATTGATGAAATGTATAATAAAATAAATAATAAGATATTTTTGGCCCCAATTAGACATCTATAAATGCTCTGCAGTGCAGCATCCGTAAGAAATTTATTGACAAATAGTTGGCATATTACACTACGTAATTTACAGCCATAACTGATTAATGGGCGCAATCTGGTATCGACCGATCATCACATAATCGAGTAATTTGTTTTCCTGCATAGCAATTTTTCTCGAGAATTTCTCCAACATCAACCGAAACCAAAATTTATTGGTGATGCTGGCACATCATCACTTACGGAGCACTTGTGGGGCCATATATATTATTTTCCATTTTTTAAAAAGTTGTTCTTTTATCATATAACTTTATAACATTATATGAGTAATTTATTACTTCTACAAAGATAATAGAAAGTTTGAGCACAGAGATTTTGCGTTATGTTATACTTGTAGCAATTCCTTATAGTTATAAATAGTGTAAGGGCGAAAAATATATGGGTGTTTGCACAAGTTTTCTGTGTTAAAATTACACTAGAAATAAAAGTGGTGCAAGAACAAATCCTCACAGGAAATTGCTAAATGGTGAACATTAATCGGAGCTTATTGGTTCACCATATTTTTATAAATACGGTAGTGTAAGAAAGTTAGTTATAATTTAAAAAGTTATAGCTGTATAACTATAACTTTATAACGCAAAACCTTCATGAACAAACTATTCTTTAAATTCGTAAATCCACGCTTGGGGTCTCGTTTGAATAGTGTCAGGAACTCTTAATGCATGTTCGCTCGCTCCCTCGAGCACTACAACCATGACCTTTTGTTATCTCGTACAATATTTCTTGTAAGAAACTGTAGAATGTCTCTTTGATAGCACTTACAGCAAATACTAAAAACATACTTTTTGAAAAATTCCTTAAAAAAGATATATAAAACCATAAAAAATACAAAACAAAGAATAAAAGCGACGTTTTTAGAAAGATATTCATAAATTTTTAAACCTTAAAGTAGATGAAAATGGCAAAGTTTACTTTTGACTGTCAGTTCTGGGAATCGAACTTCCGCATCGAACTTCCCATGAACAATGTAGGAACCAATCGTAATTTATTCACAAGAGCCACTAAAATATAAAACGTACTCTCAAATAAATCTCCGAAGAAGAAGTCGCATCTCTGGCTTCTCTGCGACTGCGCGCGATCTCGTTCACTTGATAGATTCTCTTCACGGCACCGATCGCTACCATGAGTAACGCCAGAACGGTACCGATGATTCCAGCGGGACCGTCGTATTCGGGAATGTCGTCGTTTAATATTTCCACATCTCCGTTGTCTCCCACGGTGAGCGCTGGGGAAAAAGCAACCAACTGGGCCCATGCGCCTGCGATTTCCGTGATTTGGGGTAGAGACATTTTGAACCTAGTAATAAATAATTAAATAAGAGGGTTTAATTCACCAAATAATTCAAGAACGCGTTGAATATTAATGAGTTTTACTCTCCAAAATGCATAAATAAAAGCGATTTTGCAATTATTCGCATCATTGGCAGATCACATCACGTGTTATCTTTCTCAGAAGTGATTTTGCTGTGCGGCATGGAATTAGCCAGTGATGTGAATAATTTCATCAGTTTATAATTGCAAAATAAAACAGTCGCAAAAGCTCCTCTGGAGGAAGTGTAGTGATTGTGCGATTTTGGCACTCGTTTGGTACTCGTTTGGTACTTGTTTGGAACTAGTTTGGCACTTCTTGATACGTGGTTGGTTTGATTTTGGTACTGTGCGCTGGTGCTTATTCACATTGTTGGCTGATTCCATGTGACGTGAGTGACATGTGATACAGCATCTGCTAATGATGTGAATAATCACACCAGCGCACAATCACAAAATTGTTTCCATTTATGAAACCCCATACAAATACGCAACTTGCTTTTTATGAAACAGGAAGCCAAGTGACAAAAATCCCACTCTGGCATCCATTCCTCTGACCCGCGCGAAAATGCCCGTATCTTTTCCCCTACAATGAGAACTGACTCTTTTTTCCTTTCCCATAAAAGAAAACTTTATAAAATGACTTTCACAATATTGTAATCGGGTCTTCCCCTTGGGTGCCCAGAGCTCATGCTCCCTTGGCGCTGTAGACAGGATGTCGAGCGTGCAGAGTCTATTTATAATCAGTCAATATGTAGTTAGTGTGTAAAGCTGTGTGTCAATATGAGCGTCGGGGCTCTGACCAGACATATAGCCACGAATAAATGTGTTTACGCGCATATCAGAAATTCTAAGTCTTCTGATTTTGCAGTCTTCGAGGGAATGGGGACCCTGCAAATAAAATCCTCATTGGCACGTGCCCAAGAGAATGAAGAACGTTGAGATGAGCGTGTTCTAGGCCAGACACAATATCTTACAATATAGGATACGGTACACTTTTGAATATTAATTATTACAAATTCCCACAATACAGTAAAGATATCAAATCTAGTAGCAAACTTTGATAGTTATTTATGTAGGTAGGAAATAACGTGCTCATGCCATTATAGGTGGTAAAGAACTATGAACAGCGCCACCTGGGGAATTAAGCTTATTCATGTATACAATATCTAACAAACTTTCATCAAATAAACAGGATAAAGTACAGTTCATGTTCTGTTGACGTAAACATGTTTGTACCGACCATATGATTATTTATAGGAATGGTATTTACGTAGAACAAATTAGTTTGTTATGCAGTTATGTTTGTTAGTTTATTTATTTAAGTTGTGGGAAGTATTTTCAAATGTCAACAACCTGCTAAGTGCTGTGCCTTGTCTCAAAGCGTGTTGATATTGTTTTAAAATTGAACGGTCACAAGTATTTTGACTGTGAAGTTTTTTATGGTTGTGTTGATGATTTGCATGGTGCACTGCAGAAAAGCCAAGTTATTCAATGTCAATTCAAATTCAACACGCATGAAATTTTGAAATTATAATAATCCCCTATCTACAGAACCTTGCATTAATAAGTAATAAAGTTGAATTATTCAGGATTAACAAACATAATAACAGAGTACTGCATTTTATTCCAAGGTTTTTATATCCCAAGTTAATTGGTTTTAATGGAAACAGGTAATCTGGAATCTTTTCAACTGTAAACTTTGGTTTAGATAATTTTTTTATTTATTCCTCCCACAACTGTTTATACATTCAAGATCTGTTTTCTCGAGAAACCAAACAAAATATTGGAATAAAAATATTTTTTTTAAAATAATTTGAATAAATAGAGATTTATTTTTATTTTAAAAATAAAATCTTTAAAGGTTAAAATGAACGTTTTGTGGCAGTTAGTATAAATATTTACTCAACTGTAACTTAATGAAAAAATATTTTCTAAGCTGTGCAATCGGTGATTTAGTTAAACACACTCAAATTGCAAATTATCAGGGAAAAAAACCCGCAGTTGGAAACCTGATTATTCGTGACATTAAAATTTAACATTTCATGAGATTTGATGTGAAAATAAAGAGAAATCCAAATGAAATTTACTTAAAGCTGATTTCAGAGTGGGTAAAACTCATTCCATGTCACTTTAACTCTAAATGAGAATTTTTTCCCTCTTTCATGATTGGAATACTTTCTCTAACTTTTCCCTTCCCTTCCCTTTTATTACAAACATTTTCCCGTACTTTGACGCTTAAAGACGAACTTCAATTAATGTCTTACCTTCTTGTTGCGATGCAGTAAAGTATCGAACATCGGAAAAGCGAGTTTCTTAAATACCCTTTCACTCTCGACCCTTTGACACTGTCGTTTTGTGACTGGTTTTAAGCTTTGTTTATATTGACCTTTAGGAATCTTCGACGGGTCAATGGAAGTCATGTTTGTCGTTTTAAGGTTTTGCCTTCAAGTTGTTTTTCCGCACAATGACTTTAAGTGCGATTTTTAATGAGTGTTTTGTTTTTAATTATTTATTTGTTTATTTTTTAAAATTTACAGATGGTGCTGTCGAATCGGAAGAGAAATGCGACTCTCGTTGTGCCATGTTAATTGCTCTAGGTGTCGGTTTACCAATCGTGTTCTCGCTACTATTTTTCACTTGGTATATTCGACGGCTAAAAGTTCGAGCTGGGCGTCCCAAGTACCTGGGCAGTGCTATGTCCCTCTCCGCCGTCCCTTCGGATTACGTGGACGAAAGATCCTCTTCGGTCGTGTCGCAGGCCATCAGTGTCACTGACAATCTGCTCACGGGGCTTCCGAAATTGCATGTACCTGTAAGTGAATTATGGTTTCCCCAGGGGGCCATTTTAAAAATTAATTTTTACTTTTTGATTGGTGGTACCAGAAATGCTATTTTTTAAAAAAAATTCTTTACCAATCAAAACTAATGATATGCACTGGGATTCCATGAGATTTACCATGATTTATTGACATTTGGTTTGATTTAGTTGAAACTTTTATAATTATCTCATTTGGAATGGTTTATTTACTTGCGTAGTATTGGTGGCAAATTATTTTTAGTTGCTGAAAGCATTACCATTTGATATACTAGCAATAAAAACTATTACGTACTAAATTAAAATAACACAAACCAAATGTCACTAAGTCACGAAATCCCAGTGAATCTCATTTTTTTTTATATCTAGTGATGAAATTCTCCATAACATAATAAGAAGTTATAAAATCCCGGTAAATCTCATGGAATCCCGTTGAATTTCATTAGTTTTGATTGGCAAATGATTTTTTTTTTTAAAAAAATGGCCCTTCTGGTACCAGCAATCGAAAGTGAAAATGAATTTTTACATGACCCTTCTTAGCCACTGTAGGAAGGGGGATGAGGTATACTGTATATCGATTTTCATTAGTCAATTATTTTAGATCGACTTTTTACAGTCGATAATTGTTCATCTTTTATTACAGATTGATAGCAGATGGGAATTTCCACGCAATCAGCTCATCATCGAGCAAACGCTGGGTGAAGGGGAGTTTGGACGAGTAATGCGAGCAAAGGCATTTGGGATCGACGGCAATCCAGGCTTTTCAACAGTAGCCATAAAGATGTTAAAAAGTGGGTGTAAAACTTGTTTTCTTTCTTTTCTCTCTTGGGTTCAGTGTAATTTTGTTGTTTTCCTTCCTTCTTTGCAGACAATGGAACAAACTCTGAACTTCAAGATCTTCTATCGGAATACAATTTGCTCAAAGAAGTGTCGCATCAAAATGTGATCAAACTTCTCGGTGCTTGTACTGATAAAGGTAAAACAAGTGACGAAACTGTATGGATTAAAATCCAATTACATTTAACTAAAATCTCATTCCATTCACGGCATGGAAGTTAATCGTCTGTGTAATCAAATTGTACGCTGAGCTTCAGCAGGAAACCGCTTAGTGTATTTTCAATTATCTTTTTTACGAAGGGTGAAATGGGATAGGCGATGAGTGATGCAAGTTTTGTAAATTTTCATTAAGGAAATGGATCAATCAAGCCAACAAAAAAAAAACAAATCTCTTAATTGATAATTAGAAAATCATACTACGATTTTTTTTAAATTTACGAGTTTCAAGATTATAACATAAAACCTTTCCGTCGCGACTGGAGCTTATAAGTCTTCAGTAGTAACTACAACTCCAGCATTTTTGACAACGGCGAACGGAAAATGCATAAATTCCGTAGTGTCGACACAATGTCGTGACATCTCAGCTTGTCGCGCACAACAAATTTGTTGTATTATCGGTGCTGTCTTGTGTTAGACCCCATTGAAATTTTTGTCTGATCAAGTGTTCCGTGTCAGCCATCTTGAAATGTAGCTTAGAGTGGTGTTTCACATGTAAGAATGAGAAAAAATGTTTAATGTATTCATAAACTGATTACGTAGTTAAATACTTTGTTCTGTTCTAAGACTTAATGATGGTGTGTCACGTGGAGCAAAATCTAGAGCTGGATAGTTGATTTCGAATCTTGTTTTGTTGTTTGCTGTTCTGCGCTATTCTATTACGGAATTTTTGTGTGTTTGCGACAACAAGAAACCGACAAATGACATAATTTGTCGTTGTAAACAGAGTCTTACAGAATCGCACTCTATAAGTCTTTAATGAAATGACTTGAATCATCAAAGTTGATATTTTTTGGAGGGGTTTTTGGTTCAAAGAAACATAACTTTGCTATGAATATATAATGAGGTTTTACAGTATATCCAGTAAACATTGCAATACATACACACAACCTGGCTTAGTGAGAACAGAAAGTCAAGTGAGGATTTTCTCACCTACTCCCCACCGTCATCGACTCCCATCCGCTTCTCGTGTTCACACCGGCATCTACCTGCCCGCATTTATCTTTCCTTTCGTGAGAACTGACATGACATTTCCCCTTAAACACCAAAAAAACCAATTCTGAAAATAATTCAAATATTAAAAAAGCACACACTACCGTATTGCAAAATAATATTCCCACATTTTATTTATTTTTATAATTTTTTAAAAACATTTCTCCATTTAATTCAGGTGGTCCTTTTTATATCATTGTGGAATATGCTGAACACGGATCTCTGCGCCACTACTTGCGTAAAACTCGTCAATTAGAATTTGACACATATACATCCGAAGACAGCGGAGTGGGCAGTCTTCTTTTAGCTCCGACCACCAGCTCTGGGTCGAGAGGGTATCAAGCTTCTCCAGGGGATTTGCTCTCTTTCATGTGGCAAATCAGCAAAGGGATGGCTTATCTCAGTGAAATGAAGGTTTGCTGTTCTATAAATAAAATAAAATACTTTTTGTTACTTTCTTTCCATCAACTAATGCGTTTATCTTTTCTTCAAAAGGTCGTTCATCGAGATTTAGCCACCAGGAATATTTTAATAGCAACCGACAAAGTTGTAAAAATTTCTGATTTCGGGTTATCTCGAGATGTGTACGAAGGAGATGCTTATTTCAAAAGAAGTAAGGTAAGAAAAAAAATCAATAAAAAAAAATTGATGTCCCTCAAGAAAATGAATTTTATTGGCAAGGGTTCAAAAAGTAATTTATCTTCACAATATTGGGTTTTAGAAATTTTGTTTTTCAATTTATTTTAGTCTTGTAGGCTCTCTAGAGCATGATGAGATTGGTGTAGTACAATTTTTTCCGCCATCTGTTAGCAAAAAAGGGAAATAAAAGAAATAGTAAAGCAAACAAGTGTTTTCAGTACTGCAGGGAAATTAGGGGCAGGAATAAAATGTTGCGCTTCAAGCATTGGAAGTGATTGACAAGTAATTCGTTTTTTTGACACTAGGGTCGTGTTCCTGTCAAGTGGATGGCCATTGAATCACTCATCAATCATATCTACACCTCAAAAAGTGATGTGTGAGTGTCGTTTCCTGTTTTTATTTGACATTTTCATATTTTTTCTATAAATTTATTATTCATATTGCAGTTGGTCCTTTGGAATTGTCATGTGGGAAATCGTCATGCTTGGATCGACTCCATATCCAGGCGTTTCACCCGAGCGACTTTTTTATCTTCTTAAATCTGGTTATAGAATGCAGAAACCAGATAACTGTGCAGATGAATTGTAAGGAATAAATGAAAAATATTTTCTAAAATAAAAATCAAATTTCTTTTTGCAGATATGAGTTAATGTTGATGTGTTGGAAAGAAAATCCTCATGAGAGGCCTCCATTTAGAGAATTAACCAACAAATTAGACGTTATGTTACAGGATAAAGTGGTAAATAACTAACAGAACAAAATATTTAGGAAATTTATTTTTTTACCCCATTCTGAATTTAGAGAATGGGAAATTAATTTATCTATTGCCATAGAATCAAAAAAATTTCAAACTTTTTCAATTATCTAGATTTATAGATTTAATTACGTTATGTTAAAAAAATATATCCAGGAAGAAAAAATCAATATTTTTTTTTTTTGAAATTTCTGAGAAAATGATATTTAAATCTATGGGTACTTGCACTGTGGGTATTACCATGGTAAGATTAATTACCATAATTTATGTCGCAATGTTGCTACAGTATACGTGAATAAATAAATTCAGGTTCCATTTGCCACAGCCTTAGGTTTAAATTTTGTACAGAAAATTGTTTTGAAATATGGATAAGAGAGGGCAGCACTGTCAAATGCCCTGCAGCAACTGGCTGGAATCAATACGAGAAGAGAAAGAGATAACATTGAAATCAAATACAATGGAACTAAAAAAATTAATTAATGTAGAACATATTTTTCAAGTTGAACATATTCAACACATGTATTTCTCATACAGGATGAAATTTCCCTCTTAGAAATCAAAACAAATTAAAATAATTGTATACTCACTACATTTCTGACTGATAGCAGCTCCATCTTTTGTGAATAACCCAATCACAGCAAGGGTAAACACTAAATTTTTTTCTTCTCAATCCCTAATTTGACTCCACTCCATTCACAAGCCAGCAGGATTTTATTTATAGATACGTATCTATTTACAAACATAAACTGTCACAATTTGTTTTAAATTTAAATTTAAATTTTTTTTTTTCAAACTTCAATTTTATTTTTTTTTATAGGAATATTTAGATCTTGGGTTCAATATTGTCCACAACATGACATACTTTGAAGACCATCAAGATGAAATTGAAGGTAAAAAAAAATTCAACATGAAACATCAACTTTAATAAAATTGTATAAACTCATGACCTTTGTTACTCTTTACTAGATGAAGAGACAGAATCAGACGACCACGACTATGGCAGTTTGAATACATTACCAAGTGCTAAACCCGGTGAAAGTAATAAACTTAAATGTGAGAGGGTCAAAAGTGTGGATGCAGGACACACACATATATTGCCAGTTGCATCCACTAGTCATTCTAATGACTCCAGTGCTGTCATCATAGCAGAAGCAGTTGTGTGAAATATAATTGCTTTCATGTTATTGTGTTAATGTGATTGTGGCCTACATATGCGCTTGATATTGAAAAACCATTATTAATCTCTTTGGATGATGGTTTTGCTGGAGGAAAGAGAAGAAGTGTGGGTAAGGTGAAATGAAGAAAATATTTTGATGATTATTTCTGAGTTGAAATGTGGGAAAAGTGACAGTTGTATATTTTATATATGGAAATTGTAAAAATGAATTGGAGTGAATTGGAAATTCACTTTGCTATGGAGTTTGCAGTCAATCTCAAACTGGGTGGATTGATTTTCCATGTTATTTATTTTGAATGGATTTTTTACCCAAAGTATTCAGTATTTGACAGAAGGTGGCGTTTCACATGTAGAAAAACAATCATTGGCAATTTCTTGATTCAATTTACCCCAATTACAATAGCTGTTCCACTTATATGTGAAATTATGAAATTTAAATAGGAAGCAAAATACAGGAAGTATGGATCATCTTAAATTCTTAAATTAATCTTGTAAATTCTTTTTGTATGAGGGAGGTCCAAGATAAGAAAGTCTGGATATCATTAGTGAGTAAAATTGCACTCAGGACAGTTTCTAGTCACAAATCTACAAGAAATATTAAACAAATAGCTTTAAGTTTTGCTTTAGGATTTCGAAACTAATGTTAATTTAGTTTCTAGCTAATTAGTTGAACCAAATTAATCTAACCAAAAAAATTTGGGGGATTTTAATTGGAATTAAGAACTCTGGAAAAAATGTGTGATTTTCCGATTGAAAATTTATTGGACGTAAATTGGTAAATGTCGGTATGATTGATTGATGATTCGAAATATCTAACATCTCTTGAAGAGAAATTCTTCAATGGATGATTGACAATCAATTAAAGGAACTGCAGAATATAAAATAATATTTTTAGTCAGTTTTATGTTGGTAAGAAAGAAAAATTAAGTTGTATTATGGATGATTTTAATTATTTGTCGAAAATGCAGAGCAGCCTAACCAAAACACATCAAACCGGAAGTAAAGCAGCTGCAGTATCGCAAATTTTAATTTGATATTAAATTTTTTAAAATAATGCAATATTAAAAATCATTGCGCAACTTCTTTAAAGAAATATTTAAAAATTAAATACGGTATACTTGTAAGTAAAAATTAAAAATTAAAATTTTAAACAGTTCATCCAATGCTATGCAGAGAAACACACAAAAGATTCAATGATTTTAATGTTGCCTGCTAAATGTGTGATTAAAATTTAAAAAAGTGAATTTACATTAAACTTTTATCTCATATTGAGATGAAATTCTATTTTACCACTTGCTACAGTATTGTAAAGTATAATACCGTATACTCTAGTCACACGTGTGGGTGCCAATAATTTTTTTTCCATATACTGTAAATGTACATAAATGTGTGTAATGAGAAAAAAATTAATTACTTACAATTTTATTACTTTATTTCATGTCGCGTGTGTACAGAAATAATTATATTCAGAAAAGATATTTTTTCTTTTACAAACCAGAGGCACCCAAAAAATGTACAAATTCGTTATGAATTGATGAAGCTCAGGTGAAACTAAGTGTTAATTTGTGTACCAATTTGTTTTATTTATAATTATTATTATTATTATCATAGTCTTTTAAAATAAATTTTAAAATATTATAAGTTATGTCCAACTCTTGGCAAAATATAGTTATTTTGTAACAACTTCAGTTGTTGTTTCTTTTGACTCGTTAAAATCCGTCAACCAGAATGTTTTCATCATTCCTTTTCCCTAAAAAAGAAATATAAAAAAAATGAAATTGAAAATATTTTATATAAATGAACACTGGAATTGGGTTTTGTGATTATTTGATAACCAGCCAATCCAACAATTTACTTTTTATTGTTATTTATGGATTTGAGAAGTAAACAACATTATGCTTTCTTCAGGGTGCAAAGATCAAAAACAAACTCAAAGTGAAATGAAATCTTGACATTTTTTTCACTTCTGGGTGAATGAATGTCGATTGATTTTTCATATAACTCGATAAGCGAAAAAGGAAATAGGTTTTCCTATTTTTCAATCGTCAATTGCATTAGAACTTTACCTAAAAATGAAAGTATAAAAGAAAGAAAAAAAAAACAGATACCGCACACAATTTCCCACGTGTCAAGCAACAAATTACGAGTATGTTATGTTGACGTTATTATTTGCAACGATGTCAACTTTTTCCTTCCTCGTAATAAGTCAGACACAACGAGATGTGCCAACATTTCTTTGCACCACATAATAGAAGATTTATTTCCAACTTTATAGAGAAAAAAAAGAACATTTGCTGTCAAAACCATACAGCTAATGTCACTTTCACATAATTTTTGTTTGACACGAAGAAAATTGAGTCCCACAAAAATATCCCGCCTTTTTCTCGTTTCTAATTTCCGCTCATGCTCGTTTTATGGAAGACCAATCTTGACAAAACTTTAATGAATTTTTCAAAACAGAAGTTGAGGGGTTTATATAATGGACATGGACACACGCAGATTACGTCATTTTTAGTGACGTTTTCACATGCCAAGTCGCCAAGTGCAATCCTAGCGGCTGGACTGAGAAACAAGGTAAACAATTTAAATCCATTGTTTCTTTGAGAAAAAGTATTATTTATTATTATTGTTGCATGCATTTTTGTGGCCAGAGAATAATAAACTAACACAATTTTTTTAAGAAACAATGGATTTAAATTGTTTACCTTGAAGTTCTCTGTCCAGCCGCTAGGATGAGACTCGGCACGCGGTAAACGTCACTAAAAACGACGTAATCCGCATGAGGGTCCATTCTGTATTATTTTGTGATGAGGAACAGATTTTGGAAAAAAACAAAAATTACAATGGCGGAATTTCTTAAAATCAAAACTTAAGAAAATAAACTTTGAAAATGTTAATTTTACAAAATGAGATATTCCATTCAGCGCACAATTGTGTTCAGAACACATTTTATTGCATACCATACTTCTGTTTTGAAAAATTCCTAAAAGTTTTGACAAGATTGGTCTTTCACCATATTACTCTGTCTTTAATCACATCTTTTTTTATACCTTAACATCCGACAACTCGTGAAATTTCGTTTGAAATCCCAATTTGACCAACTGCACATGACATTCTTCCGATATGAGGACTTGGCCAGGCTGTAAAAGATGAAAGTAAATGAAGTTTTTTCTAAATTCATTCAGTCCTATCAGCCAAACGTCAACTTTACCAGGCTATTAGATTGCATTCTGGAAGCCGTGTTGACAGTATCGCCGAAAAAGCAATATCGAAACGTCTTCATTCCTACTACCCCTGCCACTACCGGTCCCGTGTGAATACCTGCGGATAAAAATTGAGAGTTGCTAGTTTGGAGCATGTTATGTACACCACGCCTGCAGTAAAACATGTTCCTATGGTTACCAGCTCTGATTGAAACTTTATCCACATTGGGAATAACTTCCAGTCTATCCACTTCTTTCATGATCCTCAAAGCCGCTTGCCCAATCTCGCGCAAATGGTCAGGACGTTCCTGGGGGGCGCCGCCGACCAACATGTAAACGGTGCCGATTGTCTCTACCTTTAACGACGAGTGGGAAATTAGAATGCGATTAATAGTCTAATTAGATGTTACGTATTTACCTATTTATTTGCTCAACATTTTGCAAACACTGATTAAGCATTCAAGCGGGCTTTAAATTTTTTTTGTCAACATCTGCAACGTTCCCACACATGACTATGCATATCACATGCGTGCGTACAACACTCAACGATACTACATATGACTGAATAAAATACAAATAAACACGATTTAGAGAGTGAAAAATTAAAGGAGGTTGAGGAAAGGTGGGAAGTTACAAGAAAAGTTACAGGTTTTGATTCGTTTTTGGGTTTTTAAGGGAGAGGAAAACGATGTTGCGGGGAAGTTAAGGGGCAGCTGCTAATCTGAATAAGTCATTACTTAGTGACTGGGGTAATGTCGTTTTCTGAGAAGGACAATCGGAAGGTGTATTGTGACATCACAATACACATTTTCCATTTGTCATACCAGATTGCGCTAAGTCACTATTAATTTGTAAAGAATATTAAGTAAAACGTTTTTTGGTGTGAAACTTTTGTAGCATGGACAGCTTTTAGGTTTAAAACTATTCTCCTTAGGCGTTTTATAAGGTGTAACATTATCATCTTTCCCACTTATATCTGAAGATATTGCGAATACACCTTCTGGTGCACTTTTGTATTTTGCAATTAAGGGTAAGGGAGTTTGCATTGGTGCAACTTATCTTGTAACTTGTAGCCATTTGATAAACATGACCATAAGTCAAACGTCATAAGAAAGTCTTGATAAGTTGCATCAACACAAACTCCCTAATAAATTTTATTTCCAGGTATTTTGCAACACCATTTACGCATTAACATCCCAAAGTGATAATGGTTAAACCTTTTCGCAATTACACTTTAAGGCGTTTGTGAATTGAATAACATACAGTGTGCCTTTTCTGAATAGGTGATATTAGACAGGTGTAATACATAATTAACATCGTTCAGGAAATGGACGTAACTACTGTAAACAGGAGTTAGACTCCTTTAAAAAAATATTTGGCCTTACACATTCTAATTATACCAATAAAGGCTTAAGGAAAAACAGATGGTTATAAATTCACTTTGTAAACCAATTGAATTTTTATACTTTCCAGGAAAGTTAGCAGCTGCTGCTAATCCAGAAGTCTCAAAACTTGTGCACTGCATTCAATTTTTTTAAGGGAGAGGAAAACGATGTCGCAGGAAAGTTTAAGGGGCTTCTGCTAATTCTTACCACTTGTTAGTTGGTTACGCTTTGCTGCACGAGTTTTCCATTAAAATAACTTAGTTTAACCATTGCAATAAAACCCGATCTAACTCTCAGTCAAATAAAAAATCTTTTATGGCAATTTGTGCATTTTTCATATAAAAAGAGCTCTAATTCAAACAGAATCATTAATTCTTTGTAAAATAATCTTTTTCAAAAGTAACATCATATTTCACTTTAAAAATCTCCTTAATTGAAACGCGATGCCAACAATTATTCTAGAGGCATGTACATACGTAACTAATTATTTTTAATCTCTGAAGGAAACCGCAAGGTCACCCACCATCTGCTTCTCCCAAAAAAAAAAGAAAAATAACTCAGTCGACAGTACTGAGTAAATATAAACAATTTAACGTTTCCTGTAACCGATGCTTTGACCCCATCATCATCTACAAAATAAACAAAAACGATTCTATATAGAGTGCACACTTCTCGTTAACTCCTTAAGACTAAAATCTACACACAAAAGAGTGCACAAACTAACACTACACACCGTTATAATTATTAATAACATCTATGTTTGCAGTAAGAAAACATAATAAGGGTAATTTAAAAACCACTTTAAACATAACCATCAAGAAAATAAGAATAACGAGCGCATAAAATCCACGAAACTAACGTTTGCGCACACCATTAACCACCCTATTTAACTCTACATACTTTGTATACATCGTAGTGATCGATTATTTCATCAAAAAGTGTGTAGATCCTGTTGATATGGGCAACCGATTCCATGGGTTGAACCATGGCACACAGAGTGTCAAATCCAATTAATTCGATAAAAAGTATGCTCACTTCATCAAACGTCTGCAAAAGAATATATATTTCAATATCTTACTTATACGCTCATGTTTTTTCATCAAATTCATTTGTCAATAGCTTCTGGGAGTAGTGCAGCGAGCCGTGTTGCTTTTGACACGTGGCTCAAGCGACCAATAAATCAATGTACAAGTGCGAGTAAAATGAATTACCCACATTTCTCTTTTTACTTTTTGGAAATCGAATTCTCCTGCCACTCCAAATTCTCGACATTCTTCTACCCGTATACCGTAAAATGGAGTGATTGTGGCTGAAATGTTTAGTAAATTGTGAATAGCGCCTTTAATTTGCATCTTAAAAAGTTGAAAATTTACAGTCAAGTAGATCTGAAGGAGGAAAATAACCTCCATTTAAAAATTTTTGCAAAATTTGGTGTATTTCCAGATTTAAAAAAAAAAGATTGATGGTCACATTCACCCGCATGGCCATGCCTTGGAATTCAATTTAATGCCACTTTACACTTACTGTAGGATGGATGTGGTCACAAAAAATGTTTTAAAGAAATTTTATCCATTTAAAATGATTTATTTTTTAACATTTTTTAAACTACGGTCTATTAGAATGCCGCAACTGCGATAAAGTTCACCTTACAACTTTTAAAGGCTGCAGCAGTTCGAATAATACAGAAAGTTGGCCACAAGTCACCCCCTTTTACGGACTCTCCCCTTTAAAACTGACTGACGAGTGAATTTGAGATTTGCAATTTGAATTTTACGGATTGAGGCACAGATATGACTATGACGTACTTTACACGTAGTTATGGGGTCATCTCCCGCTCGTAAACGATCGGCTACCGTTTTGGGTATCATTGAATACAGCAATTCGTCGCTTTTCTGTTGCCATTGATCTAACAAATTGAGGTTGGTTCGTAGTTGCACCGTTCTTTCTTCTTGCTGCAAATTAAAAATGAAAGGATAGTGAAATAAGCCATAAGTTTTTATTATACGAAAGCTTTAGGCGCGTAATGAAATAGAAAACTAAAAGGAAATTAACCGCAAAGAGAGTTAGACTTTAATGCTCCAAGGAAGTCGAAACACGAACTAAAATTAACCGTAAAAGCGAAATATCTTTGTAAAAGGTTAAAGGGGTAATGTCGAGCTGAGTAATCTAATTTTAAAAGATTCTAATGGTTAGTAATTGGCTTGACAGGAGGCGCCCGTGTTATGAGTGGCTGAATATCGTACTAATTATATCTTCTCGTGTCTTCAGATTTAATTATGTGTGGGCATGGCAACAGTCATGCATGCATGTGCTCGTTTAAGGAGACTTAAAATAAATTATTTATTACTTAGTGTCGATTAACCTTTAAAAAACTATGCTAAACCTGAACCGCAAGTGACCTATAAGCGCCAGAAAAAAATTCTAGTCCAATTTTTATAAACCATGGATGGCTGTGTTCTTGCAAAATTATGAATAAAAAATTACAAACCGTATTTAAAGTCTCAACAAATTGGTACTTTTTTAAAACGTCCACCAGGTGTCTCTACAAGTACTTGCTTGTTCTAACTCCAAAGCTAAATGACATCTGTTGAAATATTGTTTATGTAAATCATTTACTTAATAAAACTCTGGAAGCTTTTTCATCCAGAACCATGATCGGTGTTGTTACTAGGGAATGACATCATTATGAAATTCGCGCATGCACTAGGGTCAAAAGTGACCTTGTATGAGCATTGGAGATATTCAAAAGCTTTTACGGTAAGCTTAATCTCCCAATTTGGGAGTTTAAAGTATCATCTTGTTGTTTTTCATCAAATTTTGGCTCATCCAAAATTTATACCGCTCTTTAAATTTTACGTCTATTAAAAAAACTTGTAGAATGTTTTAGCAAAATGGACAAAGTACTTCGGGTAACCTTTATGTCTTCACACACAAGGATGGGAAAATGGAGTCGTATGTTTTATGGTCCAACTATATCTTTTTACTGCTAACACTCAATCGATTAGGGCTTTGAGAAATTCAATATTCTTTTGCTTCCAGTCGTGTATCTCCCGAGCTGCAGGCAAATCCAGCATGTTTAAGTGCTTTGATGCCTTATAAATCACTTTACCAGAGCGCTGATTAATCATATAATATCAAGAATGCGCTTTTATCAGCTGATCCGCACACACGCATTTCCAAATCCCCATCGACCATCAGTGACTGATTACTCCATGAGGGACTTAACTTACTTTTTCATACGCGTGGACCAATCTTCCTGCGTGTTGCCAACCCAGGAGCAACATTTCGCGACTCAAATCGTGTAAACTCAGGTCGTTTAAATACATTTGAAGCTGCTCCATCTCTTCCAAACTGTTGATACTGCAACAAAATGGAAGAAAGGAAGAAAAAACAAAAGTAATCATTGCGTAACGACTTTGTCTCTTGGGAACTATGCAGTCAAATGAGTCGGCAATTTAACGGTATGGAATTTGTTAAGCGTTTAAAGGCAATCGAGCTAGATAAAGCGGTGTAAAAAGGAAATAATTCTTTGCTGTGGGACCTGAAGATCTCTGGTTCAGTTTCGTGACTCTGACTGCCATGCTTTCCTCTAGAGACACACACACACACGCAAGGTATCAATTGCAGATCAAATGACAGTTCGTTGGCAAGGGCAACCAAGCTACTTACATTTTTTTTTTGAAATATTTGTTTGGGAAAAAGAGGATTAGTTGTTTTGTGATGGAAAACTGAAAGAAATTATGTGAAAAATGACAGTTTTCTTTGTTTTTCATTCATTTTTCACATTTTCTTCATTTTTTCATTCAAATTTGGTCTTACAGAGGTGCGCAAAGAAACATAACCGCGTCCCATTCATCGAAATATCTCATTTGCCCCTTTAGAAATAATATGGACGGTCCAGTTGGTTTGGGTTCTGCTGAAGTGCTCGGCGTGGGGTCTATGAAGTAGTTTGGAAGGTTGTCGTCAGCAACACCATCCATTTCCGATGGAGTAAAGTTGCCGGCAGACACGATGGAGCGTAATTTCTTAATCTCAGTTTGACCTTGATTATTTACTCTAAAATACTGTCTTCTTTTCTCCACGTTTGGGAATGCTTCTAATTCGAATACTACTTTGGATAAAGAGATGATCTAGATGCAAAAAAAAAAATCAGAAAGCAATTTCACAGAGAAAATTGGATATAAAAACTTTTTTTTCCTTCATAATTTATAATTCGAACGTCTCACAATAAACAAGCAATTAAAAGGAATGTAATTACTTTTAATTCACAATTTAATGTGCCAGAAGAAATGAGAGAGAATTCTCAGTTGGATTTTTCAGATTAGACTTTTCTCTCAAAAACAATGAGTAGAAAAAAATTTTAAAAAGATAAAATGAATAATTAATTTGTTCTTCAAAATCTAATTTACAAAAAACAGGAAATGAGATGATTGTGAAAACTGAAAATAGGTGACATTAATATGCAGTTTTAAAGGCGTTTAATGAAGGAAAAACCGTGGTTGCGTTTACTGACTTGTGAAGATATGTGATTTACTGGTTCATTAGTGAATCTCAGTCCTGTGTGTTCGAGTGTATGGGGTCATGTTTACCACAGTTAAGATCATCTAATAAAAATTCTTGAAAAGTTTTATAATTTTTTTTTAGTTGTTCATTTCATTTTAAGTTTGTGTGGTAATTCACTGGATATTTTGGTTCCTTAGCGTATCATAACAGTAACTAACAGCTCAGTCTTTGTGTATGATGTTACTTGATGAGAATGTATCAATGAAGTTTTATGGCTTCTCTAAAGAGTGCTCATGGTGTTGATAAAAATGGCTGTATTCCTTTTAGTGGCATTGTGTTGTTATGTGCATTGATTAAATAATTGCATGTGCGGGTTTTTGTTTGATAGTCGTATGTTATCGTTGCATATCTGACTCATGCGACTGATAAGACGTATTGATCAGCCACCAGAAATAAATAACAGAGAGAAGTGTGACACCAAGCAGGGAATCTCGTTTTCATCCACTCAGTGCTGAGACTGGACAGC
Organism: Geophilus flavus; assembly: GCA_034695885.1. Taxonomy (NCBI): domain Eukaryota; kingdom Metazoa; phylum Arthropoda; class Chilopoda; order Geophilomorpha; family Geophilidae; genus Geophilus; species Geophilus flavus. The sequence goes on from JAQFZO010000393.1 coordinate 25,827, forward strand.
TGGGTCAGTGTTGTAAATTAAATATAATTACAAACAATAGTAGGCACATTCCATTATTCTGTGTGTGAGATCATGTGCAGTGTTAGAAATTACAAATCAGTGCTCAAATTTCATTCTGTAATAAATCATAAAATATGATGTCACTTCCTACATTG
>JAQFZO010000394.1:0-25953 GCA_034695885.1 Geophilus flavus
CAAGTTTATCTAGACGTGTCATGTCTTGTAAAGTCTGTTCGCTTATTTCAAGTTGTAGTTCAAAATGCCCTGTCACTGGTCGAAACTGCACACAATAAGTTGTAATGCACCTAAAGAAATAATTTCTGACTTGTTGCAGTGATTGGGCCTTAAAATTTCTGTTGTTTTGACCGGTTGGGTCTAAAAACTGATCACCTGACATATAATGTACGTTTGTTTACGCTAGGTTTAGGTACGATGCTCCTTGTCCAAACTTCTCAACCAATCACAGGACATTTTGAGCTATCTTAAAATAAGCGAACGGACTATAAACACATGACACGTCTAGATAAACTTGAGGATCTATAGATATAAAAGGATCTAGATGTTTGAGATGGATTGACCTAATTTCAAACGATTCATAATTCCATGTAAACATCCTTACACACATTAGGTACAATGTTAAAAATCAAAATCCAATTCTGATTTTGATTGTTATTGCGCAGCTGCAACCTCTAATAATTGCATTTTATTCCACTCAAAATTTAAGTGTGACGTTTTTCACTTCAAACTGGTGGATAAGTGAAATAATCAAAATCAAAATAAAATCAACTCTTTGGGTCAGTGATCAGAATTCGTTTATCTGCGTGAACAACGTCACGATCATAACGTAGTTATTAGAATAATTAAATTTTAGGTGGATAAAAATTTATTAGCTGTTGCAGCTGCGCAGTAACGACGTGATGACGAAAATTGCATCAGAAAATCAAAATCAGAATTGAATTTTGATTTTGATTTTTAACATTGAACGCGCCTATCATCTAAATATTTCTCATGAAATTCTCATGTTACATTCTGTTTGACCACCTATCTGATGTCAATTTTTTATTTCATAAAAATGTCCAATGCATTATGGGGTAAACTCCAGAAAATTATCTAGATTTATATCACATGCATTCTGACGTCAAAAACTCGGATAACATTTGTGCTTGTAAACGCGACAGATTTTACTCTAGATTTTCTTCTGAAGAAACGTTGTGTGCCATGTAAACATAGTAACAGTCTCCTCCACATCAAACCTCCTTTACGAAGCGCCATCTAGCTGCACATAAACAATCTGCGCGAGTCTGTCATGCAGGAAAGTGGAAAGCATCTTAATAGTGAACTCACGTTTCACACTTGTAAAATTAGTTTCATGTTACTGTTGTATTTTTGTTTACTTTTCGATCCCAGTAGAAGTATCGGATTTTCCATGTGTCAACGTACGAGTGTACAAATATTGTCATTTTCCATCCCACAGGAAACATCATCCCTCAGGGTATTTGCCGTAACCTAACCTCTGTATTTCTATTCAAAAACGAACTCCCGCACTCTTCTTATTCATCAGACGCATAACCTGATTTCACTGAGAGAAAGAAGTCAAATAATAACGTTTTGGGCACCTAAGCGCGAGATCTTCACTGGATGAACTTTTGATTGGTCCAGTAAATGAGATCTCGCATCTTCTCTCAAATCTGGTCGACAGGAAGTAAAGCCGTTCAACATCCCGTTCTACATCACAAATCTTCGTATCATGCTGTGCCAGCAATCAGTGAATCGTTACCTTTGAACGGCAAGTAGAAATGAGTTGATAAGAATGACGTATAGGTACGATTTTCTTTACAAACGACAGTTTTTGTTGATTGGCATTCTCAAAAATCACATTAAAATTGACGCAAAAATCGATGAGATTTAAAAGAAAGCCACTAATTTTACTCTAGATTTACTTCTGAAAAAACATTGTGTGCCATGTAAAGACAGTAACTGTCTTCTCCACATCAAACCTCCTTTACGCAGCACTATCTAGCAGCACATCAAACATTATCTGCCCGAATCTGTCATCTTAGTGAACCCACATTTCTTACACTTGTAAAATTAGTTTCATTTTACAGTTATATTTTTGTTTACTTTTTAATCTCAGTAAAAGTCTCGGATTTTCCATTTGTCAAAATATGAGTGTACAAATATTGCAATTTCCCGCAGGGTTACCATGCCGTACACAAAATATGTAAATTTTTGTAAATTCAAAAAGAAAAAATCAATTATCTTAGCTGATTGATGGAATAAAATATTTGGATAATTGGAAACAATTTTTCTGGTTTTCTTTGAGTTTGCTAATCTCGGGATTGGATTTATCCCATACAAATTCCGGGATGAAGTGCAGATGTTCTGCCCTCTATTTATAGTTTATCAAATTTATTTTAAATTACATCATCTTTTATTGAACATTGTTAAGTGTTGCTGGGCAGCATCTTTAAAAAATTCTAGAAAAGGAATGAACAATATCATTTCTTACATTATCAGATTTTTATTTCAAAGCCAACATGCACACATAAATTTTTTTTACGCCTTTGCCACCATTTGAACACTTTTAAGTGAAAAGGAACGATTTTAAGTATTCCACCTTAATTAGCTAAATAAGTGTCATCTTACACTTAAAGGTGTTCAAACGGTAGCAAAGGTATAAAAACGTTTAAAAGGCAAAAAAAAAAGAATACTACAGAAACACAGAACTTGATTTTAGAAAGATTATTCATAAAATTAATTTTTTTTTGCGATATTAAAAATTGGAGCAATATAGTTTCCAAATCCAAAGAGTAGTCCTTGCAGTTATCAAAACCAAATAGTGTTAAATGAGGTTGCATTTCTGTTGACTGTTTTGTACTTTATTCAATTATTACTTAAGATTTTTTCTGTATATTATCAATAATGTATTCATGAATGTGATGTAATAATAGTGTCATATCCATTAGGATCATTACTATGTTTAGTTGGCTGAGAACATAGTTAACCATCTTGGTTGTTTACTTGTTGTGTACATTGCTTTGGATTATAAAAGGAATAAACCCAGTCATTCCAAGGACAACTGATGTGTTTCAATACAACACAAAGTAGACAGACAATTTGCAATTTTAAAAAACACGAAGTTTTGCAGCTGACAAAAGAATTTCAAAATTTCAAAAACTGTTATTATATATATATACTTTTAGTATTTCAAATAGAAATGACCAGCGGAGGACAGTCGACGGATGATAAAACACGAAAACAAATAGCCGCAAACAATATGCGTAAAAGAAAAGGGCAAAATTCAAAGTATTCATCAGACTTTGTAATGCCAGTTGCCAGTCAGAAAGAGAGAGAAATGGGCAGAAATCATATACAGCACGCTGGCAAATGTAGATTAAATTACATTGAAAACCCAGAGAAGGAGAGAAATGAACGGCCTCTGTTTTATTTATAACCAGTTCTCCTAAAGTTGCGTGTTTACAATTTCAAACTGTAGTATTCTCTATTCTCTACCACTTTCATTAGATGGTGGCTTTCCTGCATTGGCATGGGAGTCAGAATGCCGTGTAAGCAATGATGATGATGCTCATTACACTGCATATTTACAGTATACTACTGTATTAATGACATCAGAAATTAACCAAAACGAAACAGCTTTTGTAATTTGTAATTTATTTTTACCGTAAATCCTTTAGTTGTGCGAGTCTCCATTTAACCGCGGGGGAAAGTCGATTTTTGCAGCTTGTGCTATGGTCTCTATTATAACGCGGGGCGTTATAATAGAGAAGGCTGACATGAGAGTGACTTCTGCGTAATTCGAGACTTTCCCTAAACTGCAACTCAACATGGCCCATCGCAAATTCGATATCGTATTTAATCTGCAAGTTTTTGAATTTACAAGAGAAAAATCTGGAAAAGCTGCAGTTAAAAAATTTTGGAATCACGCTTCTACGATTTGGGGATGCAAATGACAACGTTTGCAATTTGAATCTGGCCTAAAATTATAATCCACATTGGGAAAAATGAATTCGACTTCCTTAGCAGGAGCTAAAGTTGTGAGTACACAATTGGAAAATGACTACGTGGAATTTAATTTTTTATTGTCTCCGGTAATATACGGGTCTCTAATAAAGCGCGGGGGGAACGTGATTCAGCAAATAGTGCGCGGGTGTACTATTAGAAGATTTACGGTATTTACAGTACTACCGTACTGTATTAATAAACGAAACAATTTTTGAAATTTGTAATTTAAATTTTAATTATATATTTACTTTTTAAAATTTAAATTATTTACTTTACTGAATTAATTTGAATATGCAATAAACTAGTAAATACAGAATTCTTAATTTCAATTATGTTTAGTTGTGTTGATTTTGCATGCATATTGAATAATGTGATACATGCGTGCATACATTCTGCAGCAATTCGAATTTTATTGAGTTTCCATCAGTGTGTTTACACTGACAACCACAAATGTACACAATGATTTTCTTAGACTTTGTGGTTATCAAATCCAGTTGAGCCAAGTTTCGGGTTAATGTGTGCACACGGAGTATTAAAGTGTTATAAGTGATCCCTGGTTGCACCGTTGTGTATCTAGTACTGCACCAAATGGAAGTAAGCACCTTTAAGTGTTGTTAAAGGTTGTACAGTAAAAGTGAAATACGATAGCTATATTTATATATCTTCGGTCGATATTTTACCCGACTCGACAGTTAAGTAATGTCAAATTCTTGTTAGGAAAGGATCAATCTTGTTATTTCATCATTAAATCAATTGATAGAATTAAAGCTGAGTAATCTGAATTAATTCGGTTACATGGGAATAATTAACGATAATTGGAATCGTTTGATTTTCGATTTTTTTTTTCATGAGACACAAAATAGAGATTTTTTAAAGATTAATTCGTATGGAAGTTGTACAATTTTCTGCAATGGTCATTGTCACTGGACATTGTAAAGCAGGAATGACATCATGACATATTTTTTTGTGTTGGGATAAAATTGAAAGAAGTCAAATTCCATTTCACTTACGTCAGGAAAGTTTCTTAACAAGAAATGACATCATACTTACATCATATCAAAAAAAATTTAGTTTGCACAACTAGTTTATATAATACAGGATGGAACGAATACTCAAATATCCATTCCAATTACCAAATCAATGATTTCAATTGGAATTACAAGAGCAATGTGACAAACACGTACGGTATTCCGAATTTCACCCACGAAATAGCCAAATTAAATTTCCGACACTGAATTCCCAAACAAATTGCACCCACATACAAAAAAAAACATCGATTCGATCGATAAATAATAAATATCCTTACTTCCATTGACAACCGATATGGAATTTCGCAATACAAACGTCAAACGCAAACGTCAAAACATCAAATTAAAAATACCAATAACGAGTTATGCAGGTTCAACCGTTCCCAACCAAATCACTGACCCTCCCCACTTTCCTCCCACACCCAATGTCAATTCCCAAGATAAATGACAACTCCCATTCATTAATATTAATATCAAATCACCCCACCTCAGGTCAATATCCAAGTTCAAAGACACAAAACTGCCATTTTATTCACTTTTACCACCAAAACAGAACGTTATCTTCAAACACATCGACTTGATGCATAAGAAATCCAGTTTGGCCTTTAGGGCCCTTCCAGTAACTTCCAAGAACCCCGTGTACGAGTTGAAAGGTTTGTAATGGGGCCCGGGAGAACACAGTCTCGCATTGGACGCCGTGGAATTTACACAGAATGCATAAAGCATAGTTTGCGAAAGCACTTGAAATTCTTCCATCTGTTTGTTTAGTGTTTACAAGTCGATCACAAAACGGTGATAAATTAAGAGGAAGAAGTTTGTTGGGTTTTCCAAAGGGAGGTTTTCAATTAATTCTAAATGGGGGCGCTGTACATTAATGTTAGCGAACCCTCAGTACTTCAGTAGTAACAAATCGCGAGTTGTTGACCTCGGTGATTCAGCCATTGTAATAACGGGCGTTTAAATGTTGATTCGATGAGGTTTAATTCACCTGAAAGTAGTTTGGTACTGCAGTGCAGTCCCCTTGTTAATTGGGCATTAAAGTTTGTGAGTGAATGGATGAATGCAACACGAGTGATAGATCGTAGACAAGGGATTTATTGTTTGTTTGTTTGTTCCTAAGTTGTTTCTGATGGAGATGGAAAACTTCTTGCGGGGAGTTTATATATTATTTTAGTTTTTTGTATGTTCATCAGTTTTAAGTCATGCAATATCAAGTGAAATGGTGGTAAACAAGATTTAATGGTCATATAAAGTTGTGGAAATGCATAATAAGGATGATTTCATACCCAGTTGGCATTTTGTTTGTGAAATTTTGAATTTGGATGTGCGGTTGTGAGTTTCCTGCTTCATAAATGATGAATCTATCGGGGAAGGATGTGAGGGTTTGAAATCTAGGGTTTGATTTCAAAGTCAGATTTTTGTAGAAATATTACATTAATGTTATAATGTTTTATTTAAATTGGCTGGTTTTGTTTTTGTGAAAATTCAAATGTTTAAAGTTGATATTTTAAATTAAATTTTGTTTAAGGTAATAAATTATGTTAAATTAAAAATTTATTTTAAAACCACAATGTTGTACAACCTTTACTTAACTTTTCGAAAAACTGACTAAAGTAAGCTAAACATTCACTCTTAAAGTGAAAAAGATATCGATGTCTTATCTTTTTCACTTTAAGAGTGAATTTTTTGAAAGAAAGCTATAACTAACTATAGAAACAATTTTCTCGTTCTCTTTTGAAGTCGGGTGTTTGGAAATTATAGTAACAAAGACAAGCAGGATTTACAAAAGATGTCTTTAATTATTTATGCGTGCACACCGAGCGCACACACGGTGTGTATCCATTTTTCATGGTTTGAATTACACGAATTTGTAGAAAAATCGGTTAGAATTTTTTTTTGATGTACGGTACTAAATTTGTTGTTTGTTTTTATATTGATTTTTAAGAGTAAATACACGCTATTTCAGTCCAATTACATTTATATATTTGTTCTAAAAGTTTTTATTTTAGCTCGTTATTTTATTACGATAATGGTTATTTTTTTATAAAAATAAACCCAAAAAAATATTGACTTACACGTAAACATTTGAAATGCAGTTTGGGAACAATCTATTATAGGCGCATTCACGAATGAAAACTTTATTGTGTGCAAGGAAAACGCGTTTTGTTTGGCCCTTTATTGAGTTTGACAGTTCTGGGCACAGACAAAAACGCGTTTTCTTTGCTCGGCTCGTTTTGCATTTGGTGTTCCGTTTATGAAGCACTCATTTCGCCCAGGACGAATCATAGAAATAAATGGTAAATAGCACAATTCAAGTTTAAAAACCGCACGAATCTAGCATTTAAGACGAGATTCCCGTCTCTATCAGCCCTCAAAACACATTTTATGAGCTAAAATGCTTTTTTGACCCATTTGTGAATGCACCTCCAAGGCATTACTTGTTAAAACTCCCAGAAGTGAAAAAAAACTCATTTATGTTTTCGAGACTCGATATTTTCAAAAAAAAAAAAAAATCCTGAGAAAATCTTGAGCAATCTCAAAATCCTGCAGAAGCAACCATAAATGACCAAACAGTCACCAACACCGGAAACATTGTGACACGACACGTCACGTCAGTAAGTGCATAATAACCTTAAATTTAAAAATTCATAACCCAATAAACTCCATCACTTTAATTGATTTCAACAGTCAGATCTTCATCTATTATTCAACCCTCGGAATTTAACATTTCAACCTTTTCTTCCTTAATAAAATTCCTCCTCTAATTTCCATTCAAATCTGACAGCCAAATTAATCCAACAACTTTCACAATGTTTCTTCAAAAGACGGCGTCAAAGAATAATACAGTAAGAAAAAAAAATCCTCCAACTACATGACGTCATCACACACACAAACCCACACACATCAACAACACTGACAATACAAGGAATTCTAAACGATGCCATCCTCACACATCCTCCCGACCCCCCATCCCGCAACATTTGTGCTCGTTTGGCATGTGAATGGGCCACACACAAGATAGTTGGCCTACAGCCAATTCAACTCCCCGGGTTTTACTCTTGCAAAAGACTAGACATGATTCTCTAGATTTTTTTCTTGCGTATTAAGCATTTTTACACATCGTCTCGCACTCGCAAACACACCAACGCACTTCATCAAACCCCGCACGGTTTGAAACCACCTCGACAAAATTGATTTTGTTCCTCAACATTGCTCCGAACTCGCCAACCATGTATTGACTTTCATCTACTTTCAAGCTTGTGATCTAAGACCCTTCACTTTTGACACTTTAAAGCCACAAATATAAATCTCTCGTGCACTGGAAAATTACAAAAAAAAATATGGGAAGGTAATCACGTGGAATGAAAAGGCCACATTTAATTTCGAGCATAAAGAGGGATTTTTCACACGTATTTAATCATTAATTTCGCTCTCAAGCTGGAGCTTAACAAAAGAAGTTTTGAATTGAGCATCATTTTTCATCTTAATCTGCTCTGGTTGGGTTACAATAAATAAACTGGGAAGGATTATGATGGTGTTAAATTGTTGCGTGAGCGTTTTTTGAGTGTTTTTTTTTTCCTTCGTGCAATTTGTGCTGTGTTACTAATTTGCAGATGGTTAAAGAGCACTTATGTTTGGGTTGGGAATCTGAGATTTAAGGGGGAGGTAATGACACGTAGTGAGAAAGAGTGGATGTCACTCTCTACTGCATGGTGGTGAATCCAGTTTTCCGGTTGACTTCGGTCGGTTCAAATGATTAGTGATAAGTGCAAGGAGAGTTTACAGTCGTATAGGAGTTGGATCTTTGGAAGGCAGTGGATCAGGAGTTGACAAATTTGTTTAGAATCTATCGAATGCAGCCACCAAATCGACATGAGTTCAATACTGGTCAAAAAAATTGTCGTGAATGGCAATGACCAAAGAAGACTTTCCCCAGGCCTTCTTAGATGAGTCTACTTTACTTAGGGGCTCACAGATCAGTCAGCTGTATGTAGACATAAAGTGGTGTTGAGAGTTTTCCATCCTTATAAGAAATTGACTTTTCTGCTCATAAACTGGTTAGGTCTATTTTGGTCAATGCTGCACGCGACATTTTTTTGACCACTAAATGATTTTTTTAGGACTATGGCCAAAATATCTAGGGTTCATGGAGCCCGGAATTTGTCGACTAATTCATTTTGCAGTAGTGAAATTCCAAAAGGATGTTTGGTTATGCGTTGTGGTATATGCAGGGTGATTGGAAACTATGCAAACCATGGTCCATGGGCAATGAATGATTATTAGCAAGGTTTCTAATTTGTAAATAAAGGTATCGTCTGTAAGCTAAATTTCTGTACCCTTATTTCAAGAACTAAGCAGTGACTAAAACATTAACGATTAAACACTTACAAATGTCTATACTTGTTATTGCCTAATTGTTAATGTTGACGTCACTGCCTTTAGTGCCCATAGTCTGTTCGCTTATTTCAAGATAGTTCAAAATGCCCTGTCATTGCGACTGCTCGCCATAGGTTGTAATGCACCTAAAGAAAAAATTTCTGACCAGTTGCAGTGATTAGGCCTTAAAATTTCAGTTGTTTTGACCGCTTGGGTCTAAAAACTGATCATTTGACATATCGTACGTTTGTTTACGCTAGGTTTAGGTACGATGCTCCTTGTCCAAACTTCTCGACCAATCACAAGACAAGAAAGCGAACGGACTATAGTCTGCTACGCTTTTGCTAATTTAATTACTGGTAATCTTTACAATGAAAAGCACTCTTTCTCCCTATTTTTTCACTAGAATTTCATTTGCTTCTGGTTCTTCTTACCGTTACTTGTTTCGCGACATCAAATCTACGCTATTGAAAGTGCGCTAATTGTAGCATTAAAACTACTACCATCGTCCATCATTGGTAATTTGTTACAGTACTGGAATTAATAAAAATAAATATATTTGTGATATGTACTGTTACTTTTTATGTATTCTTTGTCTTTTCATTTATTCCCAATTTTACTATTGATTGAATTATCTGTAGTCCCGTTTCACGTGGATGTCGAGGTTCAACTGCAAACTTTTGATATTTTCTCGCCCTCTAGTGACAATTTTCTATTTAAAAAAAAAATGAACCATAAAGTTCGACTTTTAGATGGCTCGCATCCCCAAAAAGGGATCTTAACCCAACGGTCAAGTTGCCCTTCATCGTCAAGGACCATAAGAATGGGTCAAGGAACCGTGCAACGCAGGCACATTAAGTAACGACCTCCGAGTGTTCAAAGAGTTAAAACGATCACGTTACAAGTGAAGAAACGAGGTTAAGAGAGTAATTTTTTTTCTTGCCTTCCCACCTTACAATCCTTTCACTGACCCATATCGAATAAAGAAAATTATCAAAATTTATTCCAGTCCATCAGTTTCTCGATTGAGAGCAAAGGGTTAATGACCTCGACTGGGGTCAACCCACCGCCAACGCATCGCTCGACATGGCGTGACGTCACTTTCACTCCCCGTTATCAAATGACGTCACGCTTAACAGTTAGCTAGGTAAAGAACCGCGTCTCTCACTGTCTGCTCAAAATTGGGTCACGGGAATAATGACCTTGAAATGGGACGCGAAAAAGACGCCACTGACCACAAAAAGAGAGAAAGAAAGGCAACTGCCCGCTCGACTAACCGAGGGTCAATGCTTTCTCTGCCTTCGATTCCGTTATTCTCGCATTTTGCTCACTGAACACCCATCGATTTCGAATAAAATGTCGATTTGTGATCCCCCATCGATCCACTGTGATATTCCATTGAGAGAAACCAAGAAAATAAGCCTAAATGCCATAGGTTAACATGAGAAAACAGTCACCATCGATAACATCTGATACAATTGCGTTCTCTCTACTACTGGTCTAAAATGGTATAAATTATGCATAAATATGATCCTACCTGACCAAACTCATCCTCGTATCCATCATCCACACACTTTCACCCATCACAACAATCCTGAGCGAGGCAAAACAAGAAAAATCCAATAATCGTATATCTCCAAAGGATTACACTGCACAGGGTCAAACGACGTTCATTCCATGCCGCTTTACAAGCAACAAATGCCGCATGGCCACAGCCTGGCACCGGTAAAAAGCCTTAACCTCATTGGAGGGTAAAATGGGCCACAGTTAAGACAGAGTCACCTCCAAATGGCTCAAAGAGGCCAAGACGAGTTGGAAAAACAAAGAAGTAAAAAAAAAAAAAAAATAAAGTTAAAAAAAATGGGTCTTCCTCAATGGCATAAGATGGTCCCTTCTTGGAGGAGAGAGGATTGCAGTTTGATAGCTGTAGAGTAGAGTAGTGAGAAACGCGCGCGTCTGTTTACGCCGGCAGGTCATTCACCTCCGTGGCACACTTTAGCCAGCGAATGAGAGAGCAGAGTCAATAAAAAGAGATTGAGAAATTTTTCAAAGGGATTTTACAAATTATACTGGAAAAGGATAAGGAAGGGGTAAATTGAATAATTCTTATACATACTATATATATATTTTTTTTATTTTTTATTGTAATGGAGTTGTGTATGTGGATGAAGCACAAAATATAAAAATTACATTTATTTCAGAATTTAGCGACAAAATCTAAGGGAAATCCTTACTGTTATGATTTTTCACTATTATAAAATTGTTTTAAAAATATCGTTTATAAAGGTAAAAATCCAATTTAAAGGAGGTTTGGTCTAATTTTAGCCCGAAAGTATCAAAAAAAAAAATTAGATAAAAGAAGTTGTAAAAGGGTTGAACGACCTTTGCGATTTAGTTTTCTCGATGGATTTTTTAAGTATAAAAATAATTATAATCCATTCTCAACATCTTCCAAATGTCAATGACCGACAAATAACAAAAGCGACCCCGCCCAGCTAGAACCACCTGAGAAATAATGAATATAAAAAAAAAAGAAAAAAGAAAATGGCCTCAGGGTTTTGTGTCTTAGAAACTGGTTTCCACACTAACCAACTGAGACCTAGCCTCCGGTCAATTTACACCTGAAGTCTTCTCTTGGCCACTGTGTCACTATCACACAAATTCACTCTTCATCACAATAAACAAAGCGAAAAACCTCTCGTTAATGCCATAACCCATTCTTTCTCTAGTCTATACCGACCACGGCTAAAGTTAACCCACTCCGCCATCTTGCTCGACCTTGTTTAGACCCCCCACTGACTCGAGGTTGTAAAATAAATAAATAAAAAGGTAAACAAAATAAAGAAACTCGTTAAAGTCGCTTCTTTCACCCCCCGTCGTCGAATTAAGTCTTTGGCAAGATGGCTGCCGAGGCAAAACACCACCATCACCACCACCATAGGGTGAATGACCTCGTTCAGCGGTCGATGATGTAACGGCGCGCGGTAGAGTCGCGCACGCGCTTCAACTCTTCCGCAAACATGCGGAGGGCATTCACCTCGTTTGGTGAGTTGCGCGATTCGACGCTGCAAGTCGGTGGCGCTGTTGTCAATGGTGAGAAATGAGGTTTTGGTTGGAGTTTTGGATGTTTTGCAGGGAAAATTTAGGAATTTGCTTTGAAATCGTCCTGATTTTTTTTTTGATCTTGATGTTTTTATAATATAGTATTTATGGTTTTTTTAATTTTTTTTGTAGAATTTTGTAATAAAATTTATTTTTATTTATAAAGTGATTGGGAGTTCGTTGAGGTTAAAGTTGGATCTATTTTAAGCTCGTGAGTCACTCGTAAAAAATTAACACAAAAAAGAAAGCGAGATTCTGATCTTTTCTTACAATTTTTATAATAAAAAAGAAATATAAAAAAAATTATTTTTGTTATATTTCGCCGAATTCGGATTCTAAGGACATCGCGATTTAAACGAAAACCAACATAACAATTTCCCCGAAAAATGGAAAATTTCAAAACCCTTACACGTCATTATGACGTCAATCTCCAGATATCTGGCACCTAGCCAGCATCTTTGGTCGAATCTATCGATCTGCGAGACATTTTCCCGCCCACTGGTTGCACATGAAGCGTGACGTCACTCGATCAATTTGGTCAGGTCATGTACGAGTTATTGACTCAAACACAACATCAAACAAAAGCAAGTTTAAAAATAAATCTGTTAAAATAACCGCGTAAGACGTCGAAAACCGACGCTAGGTATTTACAGTACGTATCCCAAAATCCCCAGGAAGCTCACCACAATTGTTGGATTTAATTTTTTATCTTTTCGCGTTACCTTATGTCACTTTGGTGAAAAATCAACGTTTATTGCATTTAAATTGGAGCAAAGGTGTCGTAGTTTTCTTTGTTTACTTTTTCCCCGAGACTTGTAGTGAAGTTTTGAGTTGGGGGGTGAACATTAGCAACGGTAGTGAGAGGGGCGGTCATTGCTCCCGGAAGCCATCATTTGGTTCATTGAGGAAACGTACGCGCGGGAAAAAAGAGATGGAATAAAAGCAAAGAAATAACCACTCACGAACAATAACACATTCACCCAATTCACGCGTGGCCAATCCTTGTCGTTTTTACTTTAGCCTGTTAATAATTGATGATGGAGGAATAAACATATAAATATTAGAAATGAAGAAAATTAAAAGAGATATGTTTTATCTGGTGATCAAATGTGGGCATGCGCAGTACGTTGTGTTTTCTTATTTACGTTTTGAAATCGATAAAAACAATCAAATTCAAAGTCAAAAACCTTCAACTTCAATGGAATTAACCTAAATTCAGAAGAATAGACGCATAAATAAACACAAGAACCCAGATTCCTGTCTAAATCAGAACAACCCAAAAACTTCACACGTTTTTAAAACGCCAACCCCTGGTGTCAAAATTCGGCAATTAAAGCTCGACTTTGTACTTAATCCCAACCTAGATCAACAAAACAAACCTCGTGCTGAAAATTTTATGACATTTAATAGATATCATGACTTTGCAAAGATTTTTATGAGATTTCATGACTTTACAATGATTTGATGCGATTTTTCGAAGATTTCATGAGATTTCATGACTTTGTAAACATTTTTATGAGATTTCATGACTTTCTAAAGATTTTTATAAGATTTCATGACTTTGTAAAAATTTTTATGAGATTTCATGACTTTGCAAAGATTTTATGAGATTTCATGACTTTACAATGATTTGATGCGATTTGATGAGATTTCATGACTTTACAATGATTTGATGCGATTTTATGAGATTTCATGACTTTACAATGATTTCACTAGATTTTTCCAAGATTTCACTAGATTTTCATGGGATTTTACACTGATTTCACTAGATTTAAATTTTTTTTTTTAAAAAAATCTCATTTCCTTCCACCCACCAAAGGGTCAATGGCCACCTTGTCAACACAACTTGTCTCCTCGAATCTCAATTTCAGCTTTCTTCGTCCCCTTTTCGCGCGCTACTCTTAACCAGATCTAAAATAGGTGAATAAATGAGTTCATTTACCTTTTGAGCACAAATTTCTCTAATAATAATTATGCGATAAGAAACCTTCCCCCGCCCTCTCCCTCTTCTAATGGCCTAATGCCAGGTAGAGTGAAAAACGTGTCATTTAAACATTAACAAGTGCTTTAAAATCGAATCCTACCTGTGTGTAAGACATTTACACCATCCTGCATCACTAACGTGTACCATCAGCCATCTGGGAGGAAAACCCACAACTGGCTGACTGTTAAATGTAATTATTTATTCCCTTTCCCCCTCCTCTCATTGGCATTGACCTTGGCTTGGGGGAGGGGGATGAGTGTTGTGTGAGTGTAAATCATAAATGAAACAAAGAAAAATCCAATTTGTTAATTAATTTTCCTTCTTTTTAGCGCAAAAGTATCGATTCGATTTGAAAATTTGTGTTGTGGATGTGTCACGTGTCGATTATCGATGATTTTTGAGTGAATAAATAAATAAGACTTTTATTGCAGCTGAGTCAGGTCATTGACCTTTGAGCCAAGCTGCTGAAAACACCTGTTTCCATGGTAATATCGATATAGGGAGGGCTCCTTTTGTTCTATATTACATTGACAACTTGTCTATGATAAAAGCACATTCTAGGAAAACTCAGTGGAATGAAATAAAGGAAAAAAACTATAAATCTTCTTTCATTTATACCTCGTTTTGCCCTTTTCCTCATTATAAATCACTTACGATTCATTTATATATTTCTTTTTAAAAATGGATTTTTTGAATTTCAAAATTTTCCATCAGTCAGAAAAAGAAAATCTCTTCGGCCCTTACTCGACCCCAACATCGATGAACCCGAAGGTCATTCACGGTCAAGGGTCACCCCTTTTACAATCTACTAAAAGAACCACTCCCTTTAACCTTCAAAACCAACTGCATCGCAATATTTTCACAAAATTCACAATTTTATCCACTTTGAATCAAAAATAGAAACTGAAAATCATCTACTTACACAAATGATCCGATACAACGCGTGAAAATTGTAAAAACTGGAGTAAAGTTGGAACTTTCATCAGTTGTTAATCCAAAACCTCCAAATGTAGCACTGTGTCCACTGAGCCACGGTCAAAGCGCACAAAGGCGCTCGTCCATAATCTGTGGGTTCGTACCGGCAACTGGTACGGAGTCTGTTCTCATTCCTACCCACGTTTCGGTATGTGGGTTTCAACCCCAACCCTAGTGGCCTAGTAGCGATAATGACGTCATCAAGCAACGACCCCCCTTCTCGCCTCCTACAACCTCTGAGGTGAACGGCCACGTGAAATTCGAGAATTTATTTCAATGGCAAAGAAATTAAGAAAAAAAAATGAAAAAAAAATGGCTACCCTAGGCGATGGCACAGAAATCAAATGGGTCAGCGACCTATTATCCCTCCCCAGCTGTTGGAGAAGGTGAGGGCAGGTATAACGTCTAAAATGTTCAAGGAAGTAGGAAGTGATGTGAAATTTGATCGAGTAAACATTGAAAAATGACCTTAACTCAAACTTGTACTTGAAAAATAGTGATTAACATTATAATTTTACTTTTTTCATGTATATTTCATCCGATTCGACACACTCATACTTTCGACCCTAATTGGAGTACTCCCATGAAGATTATATTCATATAAATTTTTTAATAATGATAATTTCACAGTTATTTAAACCCACCGTTTCTGAGCACCGCCAATGAGTCGACGATACTTTAATGCGAATTTTAGGCCCATTAAATGAGATCGACTGAAATTTAGAGAAAAAAAAATCTCAAGATCCCATCCAGTCCGAATCCAGGAATTTATTTATCAATTTAAATAATCGGGAAAAAATAAAACACTTAGAAACCATTTACGGTATAAACCCCTTGTTTACTAAACACCGATTTCCTGTTATTACGCGTTCGACACATTTTTCCTGTATAACCACTTATTAAAATCTAATAATAAAACACATAAATAATCATTAGTACCATCTGCCATCAATCACATTCTTCCATTTTTTTTCTTTTTAAAAATATTATTATTATTATTATCATTATTATAGGGAAATATAAAGCCTACTTGTTATTTTCTATGATCGTCGTCGAGGAGCAATGGCTGCTTAATGGCCTCGGGATGTAAGTCAATGTAACTTGCATCTTAAACCAGTTCCTTGAGATGAGGTCAGTAAGCCAGTGAAGAAAGCTCAAGTGTCACATTGGAAAACATGCTTTACAACTGCCCAATTTTATTCAATTTAACCATATTGCTCGAAATTTCTTAGAAATTTTCTAGAAATTGATGATCGGTCACTCAGATATTGAAATTTCCATATCTAACTATGGTCGCGTTGAAATGAACATGACTAGAAATTTTCTATAAGTACTGTATATGATAACTATTTCACAATCACTTAATAGTTCATTTTGCCAGTTGTTTTCCCATTTGAAAGTAATTATGTTAAAATCAAAGTGATGTAAACAATATAAAGGACGTATCATAGCAACACACATCATGTATCACAATAGTAAAGAGAACAGAAAGCTTCTACATCAACGTGAAATAATTTTAATCCCTAAATTTTACACTTGTAAATTATCCAATGCATTTCATCTTCAACATATTTTCTAACTTCGTGTCGATATATATCCCGTACCGTTATTTGATATTTCATTAAATTTATCGCTCAAATTATCGATGGTCTTATACCAGCGCCAAAACATCATTTTTCTCGTTATTTCCCACTTTTATTTTAATTTGAAATAAAATCAGCACGAGTTAAACAACCCCTTTCAACAAAATTTCGACCTCTAACAACCTTCACTTTGCCCTCGAGTGATCGATCTAAAAATAAACAAACAAAAACACACAACACGGACTCACGAAGTAAAAAATAAAATAAAATAAATTTTTCCATTTGCCACCCCCATAAATGACCTAGTTGGAGATATGCCAAGTTGAGGGTCACCAGTTCCACCTGAGTACCCTGGGTGGCTTCCCTTCCTCGCTACCCCACCCTATCCTCCAGGCCACGTCGAGAAGGTCACTGTCAATAAACTGAGCATTTTTTGCTTTACCCCGAGTAAGTCAGCCATTTTTTTCCTCATCCGTTTGTTATTGTTGTTATGGCGCGTCATTTTAATCAGGGGGCAAAAAAAAATATCAAAGAATATTTTAGGCTTATTTGTCCCTGCAAAGCTGCAACTAGAAATCTTCTCCAGACAACCCTGACTGATGCAGACAACCTTGAATCAAACTCACTTGTTATTTTCTCGTTCAAAGAGCCAGGGACACGTTGAGTTTACGTGTAAAATGGTCAATAGGGAGGAGATTGGAATTGAAATACGGAAGAAAAAAAATTTACAGTGATTGGAATTTTGGGAAATAAAAAAAAATATAGGAGGAAAAGAAGGGAAACCTTGAGGTAAATTAGGTTTTTATGCGCGGGAAAAAAGAACATTAAAGGTCCAAATTATGTAAATAATTATTAAGGAATTAATGTCAACGAAAGTGTTAATCAAAATTTTTTATTTGGTGGTGACTGGTCGGCGAGATTCGACGTTAAAAGAGGTTTTTGCTAGAGATGAACGTTATAATTTTTAAAGTATATTAAAAAGATGTATTTATTTTTAAACCGTTTAAAAATAAATGATGGAAGAGAAAAATTGTATGGAAAAATAAAGGGGTAATTATTTTTGTCTGGCGACCATCTTTTCCTCTTTAAGTTCTAACCTCAATAGATGCAAGTTTATAACAGTCAGGCTGCTGACCTACTTTCCAGCCGAGCGAGCGCGCCGAGTCCTTGGTCGTGTGACGGCCCCCGCGCCCCCACAACAGTGACTGACGTAGGGAAATGCCAATCAAACCCATTCCCTTACTATTTAACCATACCATAAATAACTCACGACCAACCACCCTTAAACGAACAAAAAAAAATTAAAAATTAAATTATTTTCAATTAAATATATTCAAAATTAACCAATTTCTACTAATAATTTTAATTTTAAAAAATTTGTTAGTATTATTATTATTATTTTATTAATTATAATTTATTTTTATATTTTTTTTCACCACCACCAGCAAAAAAAAAATTCATGTTTGAATGAAGGTCATTGCATTATAGGAAATGCACTTTGTATTGCCTCCATTTTGATTTAATAAGCCTAAAAAAATACTAAATTCACTGGAAATATTTAGATTTTTGTACTCTCAGACCTTATTCTAACGCGCAATTATTAGCACATTAAATGACGTCACGAGTGATTTTATTTTACGTTTTTTTTTTAAATGCAAGAAGTTAAAACGAAAAAGAAAGAAAGAAAAGGAAGCCATAATTACGTTGTATAAGTGCATTATATTGGTCACACAACTCGAGTCGAAATGGGTTCCATGAACTGACGGTCTGAGGGAGGGGTGCGGTTTGTTCACGTGATCAGATGGAACCCGTTTATCGCTCCCGATCACTTCCTCTTGCTCTTTTTCAAACACGACCAAAAGCGTGGGTGGTTTTTTATATCCGCTTTATTTAACCTCCCAACTTTTCACTTTCTTCACCACCCATCGTCAAAAACCCCCAACGTTTTACTCCGAAACATCGTGCGTCAGTCGAATTTACCCCTGAATCACTTGCGGATCAATTGCGTGGGAAATATACATACAACTTCCTACGCTATGACGTCACAAATACGCACCCATTTCCACTGCCACACCATGTGGGGTACCATTACCAGTGGAACAAAGTAAAAATAAATTAACTAACTAAATATAAACCCAAGAATTCAACCCCTTGATTAACCCTTCAAAAAAAATAAAACCTAAAAAAAATTTCCAACCGAAAGGAAAAAAGAACAAAAAATATTTTCTTTTACTTTCTTCTATAAATAACTTATTAAATCGCTACTTCCGTTTAAAAATAATGTAGAAAAAATACTTCCCTTATAGTAAAGCGCGAAAAAGCGAATGAGTGTATCCATCCACACGATCATCTTAAAACCACTCGAAACAACATGATGAAGGGGTTCCACGAGCAAGCATCAACCTCAGTGGCACGCGGAAATGAGTCCCTACCTTGCGAGCGTGCTGGCGGGAAGGTGGCGGCACGAGGACGGCCGAGGGGCGACGGCCGAATCGTCGAATCCATGATCGTAATCGCGGGCAAAGGCGGAAGATAACAGTAGGAATCGGACAAAGCAGCGAACGGCAGGGAGTGCAGGCGCCCACTGATATGTGTGGAATTAGGTCAAGGGTCAGGGCGAGCCAGTGACGATGGCACCACTAGAACCACGGCCGTCAGCCTCGTCCTCACCCCGCCCGATCGGCTTCCAATACCGCCGAGTCGTAGAGGCAAATGGCCGGGGTTTCATTTCGTCGATAGGTGGCGCCGTTTCGTTTCAAATAGGGGTTTTCCACTATGTTTTTTTCTTATTTTCCACTTGTTTTTGTTCCTGTGTGCAATGTTTAGTTTTAATTTTTATGATTTAAATTTGTTTAAGTTTGTTGGGATGAATGATTTACGATGAATGAAATTGTATAATTTTAATTCTGGTTTATAAAATTGATTGAAGTGAATTTATTGATTCAAAAGAGATAATAAAAGATTACAAACTTCTGCCTTTGTTTATAAAACTAATGTCTACTCGATTTCTAAGCCTTAAAGTAATCGAGGAAGCTCAGATTCATAGCTTTAGGTGAAGGTGTCTGCAACTAATTATAATAATCCTCACACTGAACTCTAAACATAAAAAAATTCCGTCTTTAAAATTAAAAATTCCTTTTCCTTTTAATTTTTCCTCCTTTTCTTTCGAAATAATTGCCTTTAATAGGATAATTTCATTTTAGAACTTGAATTTTTTAGGTTAAACTTTCAAGACCTATAAATTTTTCTCTTCTTCCACCAAACCCTCAAGGCTCGAATAACCAATTTTCCTTTAACCCTAAAATTTCAAATTTCAATTCCTCCTCTATAAATGGGTTAATATCATATAAGAACTTGACTTTTCTGGGTTATCTTTTCTCACCATCCCCACAAAGAAAACACGTTCAAGGCCCAAAACTTTCGAAACCCACCAAATAGATTCAAGGCCTAATTCTCCCTCCCCTTTAATTTAACCCTAAAAAACATTCAATTCCTCACATTTCCCTATATGAACATGACTTTTCTGGGTTACAGACATTTTTAAATCCGACAAATAAATGTTATTAACATATACACGAACACGGCCCAAAGGGCTCGAAAAATATTTAATTCATGAAAATTACTTTTTTATTTTAATTTTTTATTTTAAAAAACTGTAAATTTTAATCCCATAATTCCAACTCATCTCACCTAACCTACATTAAACTTCAGCAGAAGTTGTTTATAGAAACAAAACCTGAAAAAAAGGGAAAACTTCACCTCAACTGACCCGAATCTGGTTATGAGGTCACTACTTTCTCTTTCGAAGCGAAACCAGGGCAAAGTCAGTGACCAATGAGAAGACGAGGAGGAAATACCAGAGTCACCACATCCGCCCGCGCACCCCTAGCGTCCCCCGCCCCCGCGATTCAACCACCGAAGGGGGTGGGGCCTTGGTCCATTTCTAGACAAGGCCAGTCGTCTTGTTGTGCAACCATATTAGCCTCAACTCGACATCTCTCGCCGGTCAATGACGTCAGTGACGGGCGTGATGTCATCGCCGCTTCTATTTCCGTCACCATAGGGGTGAGGAATAAAATGTGTAGTTCAAAGGTGAACCTCACTCGTTTTTCCTCATAACCCCAATAAATTTAGAAATTTTATTTTTAAACTTTTAAATTTTTCATTTTTTTCAAAATAAATAACGCCATTCATTTAAATTTGCACGTGAGTTCGATAAATGTCATTGCTCTTAGATAAACACAAAGCGTTTATTTGTTTGTTATTGTACCGTACGGGATTTATTTTTTCTTTTTCCCATTGACGTACGGCGTTACATTGTAAAAAAAAACGACAAAAGTTTGATGTTTTGTAACAGGGCTTTAATTTCCAGGAAGCGATTTGCATGTAAACAAAATCTCGCGGGTAAATGACGTCATTGATTTCCTATTTCACCAAAAATAACTTTACACCGAAATTAAGTTAGCCATTTAACATTTTTATATTTACGAAAACATTTGAATTTTCTAGAATCTTAACGGTTTTTTAACCCTAAAGTCGAAAATAACGGTCGAAATCGCTCGATTTAACGTTACTATTGTACTAAAATCGTAAAAATGAAGATTTACGTACCTTAAATTCGGTATTTGATAAGATTTTTCTCGATTTCATGGATCTTTATCAAAGGTTATTAATCGACCTATGAACGTGTGTTCTTTCTCCAGCCTCGTGTTTATTGCGCAAGTTAAACTACGACGCTTCATCAGTACAAAGTTTCATCACTAAAATTTAATTAGTTTAATCATTTTACCTTTACATGTTAAAACCCTACAAATTCCCGTTTCTCAGGTAATTCAATCTCATTTTACTTCGTTTTTTCCACGCAATCTTTACAATGTTTTGTTTGAGTCAGCGCAACGTAAGAAAAATGTCACGGTGCGTAATTTTACTTGCCAATACGAGTACTAGGAAATGATGTGTCGAATGAATCATGGTACGTTCAATTTTAGTATTTGTTGGATGACATATTGTAAACAACTCCATGTTTTATTATTCAATGGTTTTTAAAGAGAAATAAAGCGAAAGTCTTGTAAAGATAACGTGAAATTTGTTAATAAACAACACAGAAACGTAAAAGATCGATATTTATGAGTTTTTCCATTTAATATCACATTTTCCCAACCTTTATTTACGATCATTCCCCCCTTTTTTAAAATTATCATCTGGGGATTAATTCGAATTATAAAATAATTAAAACGAAAAAATTTCGCCAATTTTATTTGAAATTAAGTATTTTACATAAAATCAACATCCCCTTTTATAAATTTTCCCTTATTAACCACATAAACACTGCTTAAAATTCCTATTTTGACTTTTTTTCCTTTTTCATTCTAAGACGACATAAAACGGGGGTTTTCAATACAAAAAAAAATCCGGACAAGTCTCAGATAAAAATCCCCTAGCGGCAAAATGGGAAACCGTTAAAGGGAAAGGAGTGAGCTGGGCGAGGAGCTGGGATCGGAGGATGACCCGAGTAGCAATGGCGATTTCTTTTGCACAGCAGCTTCCCTTCCGGCTTTATCACGCTAACCCAATTGCAAACGAAAACCAGTTTGAAATCGTCATTCACCCATTGCCCTAGGGGAGATTTTTACTCGACGTCAAGAACAAAAGTGACCTAATAAAGGCACCGGTGATCACGAAGATGAAATCCAAACCCTTGCGTTATAAAATTAAATTAAATCGCGATCGATTCATTAATTGTATAATGTATGGCATAATTTTAATTAATCTATCAGTCCCCACATCAAAAACCCCCATCACACATTTCACTCACCAGAAAACTTCATTACTCCACCGCAAAACATTTTTTTCGTGTTGAAAATCAGATAATAACAAACCCCCAATTAAACTTGAAAACTACGGAAGCCATAAATAACCACCCAAGACAGATTTTCCCCTTTAAACCGACCATCATCCATCATAAAGCATTTATCAGTTTACGACTCTTTGAAAACACCTCAATTTCACTTAGCAAACTCGATTTTTCATTATCTTCCTCGTTATTTTGTAACGTAGTCGTAATAAACAATTTTAAATAAATGTTGGTGTAAACAACCCTCCGTAGCAATGGCCTGATCGACAACAACAAAATACCCGAAAAGATTAAAAACCCACACGAACCGATCTATTTCCTCGTTCGACGCTAAAAAATGCAAATAAACTAGGTTAAATATGCAAGTAAAACACTTACTGTTTCATCTTGGAGTAGCGCTGGAGTTTGTGTGCAGCCATGCTTGGGGTCATTGTCCTCTGAGTCGACGGCACAACATTCCCTTCTCTCACCGCCTGCCCCGCATCAACCACGCCGTTGAATGACGCACGCTTCCCGTAGACAATGTCACGCGTCGACGCTTAATTTTCTCCTTTCTTTAGGCCCGTTTTTCTTGAGACGTATCGATAGAGCCCAGTGAATTTGCCGAGTTGTTGGTGCGTCAACAGGCTAACGGTTTCCCAAGCTAGTCACGCTCCAATTTCCCTGCACATTTGCTTCCCGCGAAACTGTATCGTGTCAATGACCTCTTCTGTGTTCTCAGCTGCCCACGTTGCTCGCCATGGTCGCTCGATGGCGCCACGTTATGGGTACTCCTTCGTGTTAAATGGGTATCTTTTTATTTTGGGGTCACGATGGCTTCGAGAATATTTTTTCTCGTTTTTATGCATTTGATGATAGTATTTAAGGAAATTTTAATAGTTGTGGGTTGGATTTGAATGATTTATAAGTAGGGTAAGAATATGATAAGAAATATCGACTCGACTTAGTTGAATGCCGTTAGTAACCGGTCACGACTCGAGCTCGTTCCTGGGTCATCCGAGGAAGGCCAAGGATTGGTGCATTATGAAGAGCATGTGGTTTGGTACCGTTATGTTTCAAGCGCGAACGTTAAATCGTCTATATGTCCCATTTACGATGATTTGACTGAGTTGAGATTGAGTAAGGGCCGAAAAACTCTTTAACTTTATCATAACTCCATCTATTGGCAAAGAAGACCTAAGGGCCAACATACATATATGTATAAGGAAAATTCGAAATGGATTTTTGATTTGTGCAAATCTCGGAAATAATCTATTAGAATGTTGGAACAAAGGATGTCCAGATGTCTTCTTTTTTTTTTAACTACACACGTGCATCGCAATGAAGGTTAAATGACCACCTGTAAATGACAGGTGGTCATTCGACCTTTAAGGAACAATTTCCATACAGCTGACGACTGTTGACGGACCGTTGATGTGAAATATAAAAACACTTTTTATTCCACACAAAACTCTAATGACTTTAATAAATGTTTTTATTCTCAGCCCTTGTGTCGATGAGCCTACTACAACCCTTAATAAAATAATCTAAGCAGTCTGCATTAAAAATCAGTTTTTATTTCATCCATTAGAAATTTTCCAGGTCCTTGAATGCTTCAAATCCTTGAATTTTGGAAAATTTTTTTTTTCAAGGGTTTGAAAATCTTGCTTCAGGAAAATAACTTCCAAGGCCTTTAAAAATGATTGAATGAACCAATTATTTTTATTCGTTTTTTTTTTTTAAATTGTATTTTGAAATTCTCTTCCTACAAATCTTACCAACAAAATATGTCGGCCCCATGTTAATTTCATTCCTTCTTTGCTCCATTCAAACAAATTATGCAGATATTAAAACCTTCTTTTCCACAAGTTTCTACTGCGAGTTTATAAACGTCGAAATAAATGATTACAAATCACACGTAATGACAAAATCTTTACTAATTTTGATGATGAAAATCATTTATCGCAAACAAAACAACTTTTTCAAATTGGGGGTTTGGTTTCACAAACTTAGATACACAAGTTACTACAACTTTTAACGCATATACAATCACCGATTTGCTGATAAAAAGCTGGGTGCACATTATTAATTGTCAAATTTGACCTGAACAATTTAATATTCTTTAGGACACAGTAAAAAAGATTTACAAGTCAAAATAAAAATAAACTTACAAAAGCAATTCCAAAGACAGTTCAGTAATTAAAAAAATAAAATAAATCAATATTACAATCTTTTTTTTGTATTGCCATTTTTTGCTCGATTAATAACTCGCTACTCTAATATTATTAGCAGCACTAAAGACGAAAAGAAAGCCAAATTATAAATTTTCTTTATAAATTTCACGCGAATTTCTTCCTGAGAAATTAACTGTGCAATGCCAAACATTACTATCGACAGTAATAATTGTAATAATAATAATAATCATCATAATGTAAAAAACATTCAAGTGTTTTTTTTTTTTTTGTTCCTATTTTATCGTTTTTTAAGTTTTTGTAATTAATTCAATTTTTGTTCACATATAGTTTAACCCTATCTCCATAGACGGGAAAGAAAAATGTAAAAATAAAATGATTAAAACGGATTTGACGGATTACATCAACGCTATCAAAAAAAGAAAAATAATAATAATAAATGAAATAAAAGAAAATTAACCGTTAGATATGTTTTTCTTTTTTAGTTTTTATTATTTATTTGTTTATTTATTCTAGCAACGTCTATCTCCTGCGTAATATAAAATTTGAATTTTCTAAAAAGAATGAAAAAAATCCAAATTAAATCCAGTTTGGATGATTTTTCCTGACTTTTAAAAACCCAAATAAAATGTTTTTATAATGATAACATAAATTTGTGTGTATTTCTTTCAAAAATGTTTTGTATTTCTGTTTTCGAGAAATAACACCAGAGAATGTTGCCAGCAGGTTCTTCTTTTACTGCAATTATTGGCAAGAAAATCCCTTTTTGTAGCTTTATTCCAGAAGAAGCAGCTCTATCATTGCTGTGATCGGTATAGGGTTGGTTACAACCCATTAACAGCACTCTAGTACCTCAGTGGTCTCAAAAAATCAACAGAACCTGCAAAATTTCATAAAATAACATGTCAATATAAATAATTTTAAAAGATAAAACTCAGTATCGTATAAATTCAATTATCCTTCAATTTCCCCGATTTACGAAAAACGGATTTCGATGACTTTTTATACGCCATCGAAATCCGTTTTTCGTAAATCGGGGAAATCTAAGGGT
>JAQFZO010000395.1:0-25887 GCA_034695885.1 Geophilus flavus
TCATGACGATCATGGATATGGGCACGGGCACGGTCATGACGATCATGGGCATGGTCATGGGCATGGTCATGGGCATGGGCATGGACATAGTTACCACTGAATATCCCTAGCATGATGTACAATTTTTTGTTACGAAGTATCAGTGACGTAACAAATGTTATCGACAATAATTTATTTTATAGTTACTTTGGCTTCGCCAATCAATATACCGTATACAAAAGAATGAAATACTGCAAAAATATTTACCTTGTAACGTCCACCAGTATATTATAATGTTTTAATTTTAAATTAAATTACTGTACTTTCAATAAATCAATATTGAAATCTATGTCAGTTTTACCATGTCAATAAATTTTAAAAAATGTTGCAATAAACTCGGTCAGTTCTTTTTTCCAATTTCTTCAAAAGAAATTAAAAAAATAAAAATGATATTCCAAATAAAACGTAGGTGGATAGCAACACAAAAGTTTGATTGAGGCCAAACTGCACACGAAAATTATACGTTATAAGATTTCCTTTCCACTAAAAATATAAACCTGAATATAAAATTTAAAAAATATTAATGTAAAAAAGCATAAATTAATGAATCATGGGAAATTAATAGCCTGAAGCAGCAAGTAATTGCTTCAACACCCATACGTCCTACATTTTTACGTCCATCATTATTTCTCTCACATACGTAAAACTTAAATATATACGTTTAAGATGCAATTAATTCGATTTCATATTCCAAATTATCCACAAGTAACCTGAAATTTGTAATTTTATTTAACCCTACATCGAAAAAAACTTATTTAATTCAATCCAAAGAAGATGTTATCTTGTGAAAGTGGTCGACCTTAGATTAAACTTCAATGAAAAACACTTGAAGAAACGTCTTAAATAAATTAAAAATGAATTAATCACTTCTGAGAAACTCTCCATGTTTGTTTTACACACTAAAATGTGTAAGTAAAAGCTATTATAATTATTTGATCATTTATATGCTTTAGTTTATTCTAATTTCATCATAAAGAGGCCACTTTCTTTTCTGTAGTAATCACTATGTCACGTTAACCCTTTGTTACCCTAAATAATAACAGGGTCAAATTGATATTAAAGTTTGGAAATTCAAATGTTATCAGATTGTCGGAACTGTGAAAAACCGCAAGAAGATTAAATTTATTCATTAGAGCGCTACTGAATCCAAAGTACCCATAATACGACCTTTTTCCTCATCTTCTTTTTAATTTAACCTCTTTTGTAAGGACGAATCATGGATGGGAGCTTAACATTTCTCAAGAGTATTCAGTTACAAGAGGGAGATTGAGATTGAGGTAGAGAAATCGAGTCAAGGCGAGGATAAACCCCGAAAGCGAAACGTGCGAAACGTTCATTGCGCACGCGCCGACCTTGGCATGAGAAAAACACCTCTTCCGTTCTGATAAAAAAAAATTATCAATTTGCACATCGTGGACTATATAAAGCCACAGGTGAGGTGAAAGAAATCAGACTCACAATCATGTTCCGTCCAGGTACACTGGTAAGTTCTGAACCTTGCAGAAAAGGTCTTCCACTTTTTCCTCTGTTTTATTATTTATTATTTTATTTTCACATTCAAAACATGCAAGAACAAAAATTTTATAGTAGCATTCAAATGGTAAAACAAGTAGAGTTTTAGTTGAGTATTGGAATTTTAGGCATTAATTTAATGCATTTTAATGAGTAAGCTTCAAGACTAAACTTTGTTTTAATATTTGAATGCAGCTAGTGTTTTGGTGATTCTTTGAGTGATTTTAACATCTTATTAAGTTAACTTAATGCGCATATTTTATTCTTTTTAGATTCTTATTGCTTTGGTGTTGACGTGTGTGACTAGTTTCTACACCGTCGAATGCGCTAAGAAAGGCGGCGGTGGAGGACGTTCTCATGGAGGAGGACATGGAGGTGGAAAATCTTATGGAGGCGGACATGGTGGTGGTGGCGGAAAGGGCCACGGCGGCGGCGGCGGTAAAGGAAAACATGGTTAGATTAAACGCCTTTCCTTCGTCTGTCGAAGACATCTTTACTACAAACGGTTCCGTTTGTCATTTTAAAATAATTGTGTAATTTGTGAAATGTACCAAAAAAAAAAGATTGATCTATTTCATTGTGCTGTCTTTGAAAAAAATTACATTCGATGAATAAAAATTACCTTTTTAAGTACAAGGTGTATTTAATATTTCCCGCTGTTTACGAGTCAATAAATGCTGTGGCTGCTCTGCACTGCTTCCGGGAGCAGCTCAGGGATCAGAGCGTCATGCCGCGTGTCAGAGCTAAAGTGCTGCCATCTGAGAACGATTTACGGCTCAAAAAACGAAAGAAACTAAAAACTTGTTTAGCAGGCACATTATTTTATCATAAATAAAATTTATGAAATGTTGAAAGGAAATTAACTTAAAGATGTATTTTATATTTTAAACGGATGAACCAAATAACAAATCCTGAGGTCATTTTTATCCAGTTTATGTCGGTATTATTTGGTTAACTCCACCCTACTAAGTAGGACTCGCTTGGAAAGTGGATTTACTTCATGGCCACCAGCCTTAGTAAGTTTCATAATTTATAAGAACACAAATTGGTAACCAAACTTTCGATTCGTCTACAACGTATTTAACAGTAGTATTTTTATCGAATTCCCCCTTAAATTACATAATCAATCTAATTATAACTCAAAAACGAACTAAAATGTGGTTTATTTAAAAATTAGTAGATTTACTCAAAAAATTACCTCATCACCTCGATTTGTGAACGAAATAAAGAATTTTCTTCGATTGAGAGTTTTTATTCACATCTACTATCATACACAGTTGTGGAGTAGCTTAACATCTATTTAAACTTTGGCAGTTTTTTATTTTATTTTCGTATTCTATAACATTTCTCCACTCAATCCTAATATGAATTATTTTTCCGAATCTCGGCATTATTCCAATTTAATTATTACACTAAGAGCTCGATAATTCACCCCAAATCTGGATCGTTGTAGCTGGTTTAGTTCAAATGATGGAATGAAGTTATCCCAAGAGGTGCGATCAAACAAAAGGTTAGAAGAAAAAGTACACAGAAAACAAAACAAAAATGGTATTTTTCAAATCCAGATTTGAAGTGAAAATCAAACGGCTCATTTGTTGATTATCATTATTTGGTTTAGAAGGCAAAAAGTAACAAAAAAGCCATCATCAAGCAAAAGAGACCCATGGCCTCAGAGAGGGCAAAACCCAAAATGGCGTAGGAGAATAGTTGCTGTTTCAATGATGGGTTACGGGCATAACCAATGATCAAGCTACCGAACACGCTTCCAATTCCAGCGCCTAAAATTCAAAATTTTCAATTTTCAATATTCAGCTTGTTTTATATATGGAAATATAAAATAAGGAGAATTGAAATTCGTACCTGAACCGGCCACACCAACAGTGGCAGCTCCGGCACCGATGAATTTAGCGGCGGAGTCAATGTCTCGTTGGACCACGCTTGTGTGAAAGTTTCGGGGCATCTATTAATAATAGTTTTAAATTAGATATCTTCCGTGTATTTCTTTTTACAATATAAATTTACCATGGTCATAATTGGACTCGCTGCTGGCAAGAGGCTTTTTTGTTTAACCTGTAATGAATTTTGTTAAATCGATTATTCCGATACACATTTTACGTTTAGATGAAAATTACCTCTTCAATTGCGGTGTAATTCACAGTGCTTAATGGTCTGATGTAGGCTTTTGTTCCATTCAGAATCTGAAAAATAAAAAAATAAAAAAATTATTTATTTTATTTTCAATTTTTCCCATTTTATAATTGGGAATAAAAATGAAATTATCTAAACATCGCGATTCGAGACTATAATATTTTTAAATACAGTTTTAGGTCTCGTGGAAGCGGCATTATAGTTGACCTTGTCCCGGCTTAAAATAACCTCTACTGTACTTAAAATTATCGCACCAGTTTCCTTACATTTTTTCGCGATTTAAGTATTTGCTATTCGTAAAACTTACCGCACTTCTTACTGAAGGCGCCAAAAATTTCGTGCAAGCGTACATTTTCGGGTTTTGCTACGGGTCTTTGAAGACTGAAAAGAAAGAAAACTCATAAAAATGTTTCATCGGCACTCCGCCATTTTGAACATTTTTGGGATTAGTACTCTAGAATTATATTTTACACAACTATACGATATCTAATATTGCTCATTTTCATTGCAATAAAGTCTTTAAACATAATTAATTAGTTACTGAGAAATTGGATATTGGATGTTACCAGATGAAAGCGGATTAAACACTAAAATAAAGCCGTACCTCAAGAAGAAGAACTGGGAAGAAGCCGAGTGTTCTCTCTACGCATGCGCTACTAAATTACAGCGGAACAGCGCGACCGGCGACTGGTAAAACGTGGCAATTTAAAACACTTGATTTGAAGTAAAAAATTGAGTAAAAATACGTATAAGCAGTGAAAAATAACATAAAACTATCTACCATATATTTTTCCTTTTGCTATAGCATATAAAAAATTTATTTTTTAAAAGAATAAATTCTTTACGACCGGTCGAAGTGACGTCAGAATTTGTGATGGTTAAGTTTATAGTTGAGAAATCATGTACACAAAACGAATATATTTTTCCTGACCGGTCGAGCTAAATGAGATTCTCGAACCCAGCCGCGGACATCGGCGGCTGGTCATGGCGGTCTTCTTGATCAACATTTGTAAATTCAACGGCTGTGGGATAAAATTTCCTACATTGGGAGACCTCATTCAGCACATCGAAGATACGCACTTAGGTAAAACGCGTCATACGTAGAATGCAATTTTTATTTAGTGCAAGCATCTTAATGGAAATTGCGAAAACGTGACTGGCACTCCTCCTCTTAATCTCGTTGCATCCATGTTGGTCGTCCGAATGATGGACGAAATTAATATTTTATCGATATTTTTTATTACTGCGTTTCTCATCGATTTTAGACTTAATATTTAACAAAAACATTCTTCTTATCGTATACTAATTATTTTTCAAAATTCAATTTATCCTTTTTTTTTAAAAAAATTTTTTGCCCCTTTTTTTCGCCACGTGACTACTCGGCAAAACACGCGTTTTTTTTGCCTATTCGAACTGACTCGCGATGTCAAAGTTTAAAATAACATGAAATGAATCTCAACATAAAAATCGATACGCGTAAGTGAGTGATTGTAAATTATATAATGGTAAATTTTGATAAATAAAATTAAAAATGAATCTATATTGACACAAGCGATGCAGGGAAGCAAACCATGAAAGATAAACATTTCTTTTTCTTTTCTTTTTAGATTACGATCCAAGAGTTGTTGAAAGGCAAGAATCACAGCAGCCATCGTGTATTCCACTAAGTTATATTTTAAGGTAAATAAAATATAAAAATTATTAGTTTTAAAATTATTTTAAAATTTTTTTTTCTTCTCCAAAATAGGTTTTTTACCGATGCTGCACGAAAAGAAAACTTGGACATTTTGAAACGCAAACAACGAGCCTTGTCACCAGCTGTATCCATCCGAAGTACCACACCTACTGGAAGTGAATTCGACGACGACGAAGTCCTCAGCGAATCGGAAGACAGCGACGATTCATGGACGACTCAAGAAGAATTCAGCTCGGAATTTATACTTCGTTATGGCAGCAGGTGTATTTCGATTTTAACAAAAATTATATGAAAAAAATTAAAAATGATAAACTGTGTAGAATGATGAGGCCTTCAAACGCGAATGAAGAAAAACCTTTTGCCTGTCCAGTGCCTGGATGTAAAAAACGGTACAAAAACGTGAACGGAATCAAATACCACGCCAAAAACGGTCATCGCAAAGATGCAAGGTTCAATTGAATAACGGCTTATTACAGAAAAAAAAATAATAATAATAATAAAAAGGAAGAACTAATAATATGAATTTATAAATAGAGTGAAGAAAGCCTTTAAGTGCCAATGCGGCAAAAGTTACAAAACGTCCAAAGGTCTTCGCAGTCATGCGACTGTGCATCATGGAAATGGAGCAGTCGTAGTTTCCAATGCAGATTTAACGGAAGTGTCTTCGCCGCGCACTTCCATCGCGAGCATATCGCCTAGTGTGCCTACGTGTAGCCCAAATCTCGTCGTCACCCCAACCTCGCTTTCGATGCCTCTTGGTCTTCCAACTCCCACAAGCATTCCTAACGCAATGCTAACTCCCCCGCCTAGTGCCTCGCCTCAACTCATCCGGCCCAATCCGTTGCAAGCGGGATTGGTCAATTACAGTCCACTGACTCCCACCTCTCCTAATACTCCCAATGCTACAATTCCTGCGATGCCGATAAAAATATCCGTACCGCAGATGTGATGAAATAAAATGATCTCCTGGTTATTATTAGTAATTTATGTTTAGTTCCTTCATATTTTTTTAAAAAATTTTTAAAAAATACTCATTTTATCGATGTTTGGATGGATTAGGAGATTATTGTTTCGTTTCACTCGTGGATTATATTTTTTTTAAATTCCGTTCGTTGACTTTGTGTACTATATCGAGACAATTGTACATTTTTGTGTTTTATTTATTATTTATTTGTACAAGTATTATTTGCTCAAAAACAGACTCGTAATTGTATTATTTTTTTAAATAGCAATTCATTCCTTGTATCGAAAGAGGAGATTTTTGCCAATTCTGTAACGCGACAAATCAAAGGGAGTTTTGCCATACTGTATTCTAATGTCAACCATTTGTAATACTTTTTTTGAGAATCGTATTGATCGAGAAGCTAGAGATAGCTAAATTAATTTACTACTAAGGTGTTTACATTACATTATAAACAATGTGGACAAGTATAAGTGTATTTGACAAATTTTACTTTGATATACACATTCTATTTATTTTCAAAATCATACATTAAACTTTTGTAGTAAACTGCAAAATTTTTTTCGCAGTGAAAAATCTTAGTCCAATTCTATTTAAAAAAATGTAAAAGGTGTAGATGTAATGAAAAACGAGATCGTGACTGCAAACACGTCTAAAACTCATTTTTGCATATCAATTGTTATTTATTAGCATGAAAGAATTTTAGTTGAATGTTTTTGTTTATATAGTTTTGTGAGATTGTATCAGTTCAGTACAAGTAAAAAAAATATTTCTTGATCATTTAGATTGTCTCAAAATTTGAGACGATTTTGTACCTGCTTAATTGTTTCATTTGTTTGTATGTTTTTAATTTTGGTTACTCGAGTAACAGATTTCCGAATATAAATTATTTTAGCTAAAAAAAATCTATGTCACTATATTAATTTAGCTTAATTCTACAGTTGAAGTGGGCAGAAATATTATGTTCATGTTCAGCGATGTTCAGTGTTTTTGTGATATACCTAACAATATTTTTTTTTACCTTCTAGTCGTCCGTACTAGGACACCTACATTGTACAATGAGTGCCAAATTTGGAAGAAATAAATTTTTTTAAGTCAATAACTCGTCTGATTTAATATGCATATTCAAAATAAGTAGCGTCATGTTTGCTCGATGACGATGACGTTTGACAGATGCAATTGAAATCGCAATTCACATAACATTTCAATCGCAGAAGCCATTCAATCAAAATGCAGGAGTTACATGAAGTTAATTTGGACGAAGGCCCAACTGAAAGTAATGATAAACCTTCAAAGAATAAAGGTAATAGAGTACCATAAATAAATAAAAACTAGTTTTCTCGATTAGAATTTAAGGAATTTAATACTTTTATCATTTGCCAGCACTATTTTTCTTTTCGTGTCGTTTCTCCACGTCGGTAATGGCCTTTTTTGGATGCCTCATTGCTTACGTTTTAAGACTCAACTTAGGATTTGCAATGGTGTGCATGGTGCACAAGATAAATAGCAGTCGGCGAGGTGAATGCTTGGCATTTCGGAGTAATCATAGTACGGATGAGTCTCACATCAATGCAGAAGTAAGATCAGTTATAGTAATTTGTCCTTTTTTTACCGTGAATTTATAACGTTTTTTCATGTTGTAGTTTGACTGGGATAAATCTTTACAAGGCGCAATATTAGCAGCATTTTTTTATGGTTATATTATAATGCAAATTCCAGCAGGATGGTTATGTGAAAAGTAATTTAGAATGCAAGTGCGAGGATTTAAATAGGAAATTTTAATGACATGGTTTTTTTTTTTTAGATATGGACCAAAAATTATTCTTATTGTTGGTATTGGGGTGACAAGTGTTTTGACCATTGCCATACCAGGATGCTCCCGAATGAGCCCTCTTGCTTTGCTAGCCGTAAGAGTATTGCAGGGAATGTCTGCTGTAAGTATTTTAACTTTTTTTTGATGAAATAAAAGTTTTTTCCGAGATAAAATATAATAAAATATTCCATTCAGGCTACATCGTTTCCTGCCACTCATGCTTTGATTGGTAATTGGGCACCCGAGAATGAAAGAGGAATACTTATGAACTTAGCTTATTCGGGTAAGCTGTTTTGTCTATAAATATTTTCTTATAATGATTGGAAATTTCTGTTTTTTTTATTAGGAATGTACGTCGGTACTATGATCACTTTTCCCTTATCTGGTCTCTTGTGTAAACATGGATTTCTCGGTGGATGGCCATCAATTTTTTATGTCACAGGTTTTTCTTGAATTTTAAGATGTTTGATAAAAAAAATTACGTTAAATTGTAATGCAGGATCGATGGGTATTGTTTGGATCCTTGGAGTAATGTATTTTATATTCGACAATTACGAACAACATCCACGAATCGATGACGAGGAGAAAGCATTTCTGCAGAAGGCAGGAGTTGGAAAAAACTGTGATAAAAGCGATGTAAAGTATTGTAAAAACCCGAGTGGACGATGTTTAAAAAATAAGTTTTATATTTATAGAAACTCTCGATTCCATGGTTACAATTTTTTACATCGGGTCCCGTTTGGGCCATCGCGATTGTTCATTTAACTGCTAATTGGGGGCTGTATACGCTCGTCATTAATTTACCAACCTACATGGATGACGTGCATAAATTCAGAATCAAAGAGGTGATTAGCCGAGAATAATATCTACTTATTTAAATTCATATTCTTTGTATTTCTTATACTGTAGAATGGCTTCCTCTCAGCGCTTCCATATTTATCCACTTTGATTGTGTCGGTGGCAGTAGGGAAATTATCGGATTCCTTAATTAAAAAAAAGATCATGACAACAACAACAGTTCGGAAAACCTTCAATTCGATTGGTAAGTCTGGAATTGAATTCTTATACATACAATAAGTTAATATTTTTTCGTACGATATATTTAGGAATGTTTATTCCCTGTCTTTGTATGTTTCTCCTGACTCAACTGAACTGCACTCAAAGAGCTTACGCAGTCGCAGTAATAGTTGCGCTCCAAACATTTTCAGGATTTGCTTATTCAGGTGAGATTATACAGTAGGCAAGACGTTTCTATTAAGTAAATTTAAAATTCATTTTTCTATTCCAGGTGGATTTTTCGTGAATCATGTGGACCTTGCACCCCAATTTGCAGGAGTTTTAATGGGAATCACAAATCTGTTTGGAACGATTGCCGGCATTGCCTCGCCAATTATAGTCGGATTTGTCACGCCTGATGTAAAAAAACAAATCACAAATCCATAACCACAATTTGACAACTTACTTTCGCTTGCTTTTAGGGCACTTTACCTGAATGGTCGATAGTATTTTACATAGGAGTGGGTGCCTATTTATTCGGAGGAATTTTTTACTTGATTTTTGCGAGTGGAAATTCTCAAACTTTGGTTTATGATGCAGATGAGATACAAATGGAAGATTTCACGTCTTTTTAAATTTACTTGTTAGTATTGTATTGAATTTATTGATTATTGATTTATTCCTATAAATAATTGTTTCCGACTTTCTTTGTATATAATAAAACTTTATTGAAACAATAGTTTCCAAGTTATTATTTCAGGGATTATAAAGGAAAATGGATGTAAGATTAAATTTGAAGTGTGTTTATGATGTAATTTCATGAGTTCGTGTGTGTAGTTAATAGTTTATCCAGTTTCGGCAAAATCTACCGCTTTATGGAACCAGTACTCGGAAGCAGTTAAAAGGAAAAACGACATGGAGTATCTGGTAATTTAAACTTTAAAAGTGCTATATGGTAACTCATTTGTTTGTGCGTGTTGAAAGTTGAGATCTTTCATTTAGTTGCAAAGACAGAACGAAAAAATGGCAGAGTATGATGAGAAAATAAATGAAGCCTTACGCTCTTTATCTAAATGGCTGCTCATTAATGTAAATCTGTAACGAGAGTAAAAATGAAAATTGCTAACACTTGCCTTGGATTTTATCTTCACAGTCTGACAACCAAAATTTATCGTGTTTGTGTCGTTTACGGAGCTGCATTACGGAGTTAAAACAAATAACGGATGCGGATTCATTAATTACAAATAAGAAGGTTAAAGTGGTACCGTAGATATAAAACTTATAAATCTATTTTATTTGATATCGATTTGATCGAATTTCATTTTATTTTTTAGTTTCGCTTGAACGACTCGATTCAATCATCGAGGGGAGCAGTTTGGGGAGAGACATCTTCTCCCAAAATAAAGTTAACTGATGTGACAAGACGGTTGAATGATATTGTTTTGGAAAACATTGCAGACACAGCCATGGCATTAAAACGTTTGAAAAATAAAACTATTAATTTTACGAGCAAAAATTTGAACAAATATTTAACACATAAATAAATGTTCAGTTTGAAAAAAATGATGTTTCCGCATTGTACACGCCCCTTTAAAAAATGAAAACAAGCATGAATGTTGCACATTTGCTGAACATCAGTATGCAGCTCGTAATGCGTGACGTTCCTCTTTTGGGACGTTGCGTCATACGGTTTGGGAAATTAAGTGAAGGAGGAATATTGCAGTAAAGCAACTCTCGAGCTATAAGCATCTTAAGTAAAAATCTCGGTATGTATGTATATAAGTTATGTGTGTAGTATACAAAAATAATTAAAATGAACATAAACGTTAATGGCATGTTTATGAATTCAAAATACCAAAATCTCAAGTAAGCATCGAACTGGTGAATTTATGAAAAAAATTTCAACACTTGATTCATTCTAACCAAAATAACCGTCTTGAATGTGTGTAAATTTATCCCACACTGCGAAACTGTCATATGAATACCTCAAGCAGCACATATGCCAAAAGAAATTAGGAAAAATAGGCTAAAGAAATTCAAAAATGTCGTAACATAATTTTGTTGGATGACCTAGATCTAATTATGTATCTATTTCATCAAGTTTCATCAAATCTACGGCAGAAAACATGAGCTATTCAATTTTAAGACACAAACATCTGTTTATTTACCACAAATACTGGGGTAAGGAACAACTTAGGTGAGCAGTATTCTTGTCGAGCACTTATTACTTTATTTTAATCGATTTAGATTTTGATGGAAACGGTGTTCTGACATGGGAGGATTTCAACTTGATGGCTGAGGTATGAATAATTAAAAAATTGATTACGGTCATTTTAAACCGTTTATTTTAGAAGTATGCTATTTACCAAAGACGTGGGAAGTATGAGAAGGATGTGGTGGATCGATGGTTAAAAATAGTTAAACCCTGGTGGGATAGTTTGTATTCCCAAGCCGATACTAACAAGGTGAATAAAAGACTTGACTTTCAAAAAAGAATATTATGAATTAATAGTTTAAAACATTAAAAATTTAGGATCAAACAGTTGATTTCGAGGAATGGCTTCAATTTTTTATCAGATTGGGACATTCAACTCGCAGTTGTAATGATCTTCCCGAATTCCTCAAACATTTTCTTCATTTATATTTCATTACGTTGGACTACAACAGTGAGTAATGAACGAAACGTTTTCTCGAGCGATTTCAATTTAAATCGCATTTCCTAACTTCATTACAGAAGATGGATTGTTCGATATAAGAGATTACCGTACCTACCTGGCAAATTACAACATGGATGTTGTCCGAGCTGAGGAATGCTTCAATTACATGCTTAATGTGAGTTAATAAGAAAACAATTTTCTGTCTAGCGCTGAAATAAACAAAATAAATGTTAGAAAATGACAGTTGCTTTATCTGCTTATTTAATTTTCTTCTTTTTCAATTTTGTAGGAAAACGATGTGATGAATTGTGGCAAAATGAATCATGACAGATTCAATGCATTAGTATATGATTTCTTTGTATCCACTGATCCCTTGAGCCCCGGAAAATACATTTGCGGTCCATTTGATTCTTACAGAATAGAGGAACTGGAACGTAAAATAAAGAAAAAATAGAAAAAGAAAAAAGTAAACACACAAAATGATTGATTGCTCTCTACTGAACCTCTGACGCGCTAATAAATTATAAATGAAATGAATTTATCAGTGATTCACCAAGAAATTTATTAAAAAGAAGTTCATTATTCATCAACTAAGTAGTTTGGAATTTAAAAAAAAAGTAAATCACAGTGATAATTGGCATCTGTACATGATTGCCTTTTGATGCAATTATTATTTTTCTGTATTGACACGTAGGAGGCCACAATTGAGCATTTGAAATCGGGAATTTAAGATGTGGCATATTTTTTTTTTTGAAAATATTATGGTATGGTATACAACCAAAAGAAAATTGAATTGAAATCAATTTCGCAAATAAACGTTAATGATGTAACATGAATAATACAAATACGAATAAAATTCAAAATTTACCATCTGCAAACATCAACAACGGAATTTCGCTTAGAAAATTTACACCTTACTCTTGGCACAAACATGAAATTTGTCAAAACATAGAAAAAAATGAAATATAAATTTGATTTAAACTTATTAAAATTAATGTAGCTTTTGCTTCAAGTATTTTCTTACAAAGATGAAACATAAATTAAATTTTGAGAATTTTTTTGTTTTAATTAATTAATTTCTTTAAATGTTTACTGTTTTTACGAATAATAAAAAAAAAAATTAAAACCAAAAAAATTCATTAAATTTAACAACACTTCGATTGTTTACTAATTTGTAATGTCTTTCTAATACAGTTACATGGAAGACAAAAATTTGTCATTGAGTGCACGTGTATTAGTCACGCAAAAGCCCAGAATCCTAAATTATTCACCTGAATACCTAATTGAGCAAATCCCACACCAGTGAAAATTTCGAAAACTAATTAACTCGAAATAAAGAAAAAGAAGAAAAAATTTAAAAATCAAATAGGAAACAAAACACTTCTCCCAGTAGAAAACAAATTAAAAGTCGAGGAAAGAACTTCGAGTCTCAAATTCACAAAACAAAAAGATGCAAGATTATCTTCATGTCGATAATCGAAATTCAGCCTCTTTGTGCTCTAGTCCTCCAAAATGTGCACTGCATCAATATCGGAGCAATGAAATGTCACACAAATCCAACTGAACATCCTTTGTGTCTGTCTGGCCTTTCAACTAAAAGAAAGAAATAAAAAAGAAAAGTAAATAAAGCTTTATTGCCCATTAGAAAGAAAAAGTAAATACTAGCAAACCTTAATATTAAATCCCTGAGCCTTAGCTTAAAGTTATATATTAGCTCCATGTAGGATCGTAACTTTTCCAATCTGGAGTGGGTGACAAATAAACTCGTCGTTTACTATACATAAAACTAATAATTCCTCGATAACCTGTTCGTGGAACACCAGACTGAAATTTAAAGAGAGAAAATTTATCAAATGATAAACACTTCGACTTGAATCCATTGATGCAAAGTGTAGAGTGTAGAACAACGAGGTTAACCTTTAAGTCGTCCATAAGCCCAAACAGTTTAATTAGTCTCTTGAAACTCTCCTTCGAATCGTAAGACACGCGGACACTTCCCGTAGGAGTAACTTGTCCGCTTTTCAGTTGTTCGTATGTTACCGAAGGTGAATCGTACACTTGTTTTACAAATTGCACGTCATAATTATCCTGTAAAAATAAAAACAAACAAAATAATTAAACTTTTAAAAAACAAAAACACGATTTTTTTACCCACCTTAATCAAATACGAAAGATTTTTCTTGGTGAAAGGCACGTATTGTTCGTTAAGTTTGATATACTTTAAATGCTTTTCATAGAAAAGGCCACTGTGGAATAACATAAGAAAACATAAGAGAAAAATCAATAATAATAATATGAAATATATCCTTTATACGATATTAAAAAATAAGTAAATAAATAAATAAATCAAGAGTATGATTCAGACAAGCCATCGCGATCAATTGAATATTTCTTTCCTTCTCCCTTTTGACCAATTCCCATAGAAAGCCAAAACGCACAAAAGCACTAAGCAATCAAAACTAAGGCTACGCCTGAGTAGTTCTTCCTTCTGCCCAGCTCTAAACATGATCCAATTTATGGCAGGTCATTTTTCTTCCAGGGCATCGCGGACACTGCGGTTTAGTGGAAGAAGAAAACACATTTCACTGTATTAGTGTTGTTACTTGCGGGATGGATGGAGAGCCGAAGACAAACATACGCAAAAATCGAAGTCGCTCTTTCTTTTTTTCTAACCGACTCGAAAAATTCTCTCCTGACGGTTGCAAAGTACAAAGACGGGGAAATGGAAAATTGTTTGCAATAGAAATGGAAGTCTCTCTCGTCTCTCTCTCTCTCTCTGGCTTTTTTTTTCTCGTTTTTTTTTCTCCCTCCGCACACAACTATTGAGACTCGCAAGTTCAAACAAAAAAGCCAATAGTCCTAAGTCCAAATTGGTGCGACGGCTGCTACTTGCCTCTGCCATTTCGACCAAACTCTCCAAGTAATTGTGCTTTCAATTCGAGAGAAGGAAAAAATAAAAAGAAAATAGCAGGAAAGGTGTGCGAATACGCATGATTAAGAAGCCGATGCCGAACCACCACCATCACGAAGAAAAAAGTATTGCTGACTGACCCCAAAGGGAGGAAGTTGGTAAAAAGGAAACAAAGTGCAAAGTTGTGCCACACACTAAACAACCCAAGCAAGCCATGGGTTTAGAAGAAAGGAATTACGCTGCACTCCACACAACACCAAATGCGATTTGCATCAAATCGCCAAAGCTCGAGTACAAAGGAAAGGCGCCGCGGTGGAAAAAGAATTGCTAGAAAAGTCGAGTCGAGCGACAACAAGATAAAAGAGTTAATTGCAGATGGCGCTCAATGTGTTTGGCCTTGGCACGAACGAGGAGATGAAGATTGAGTTGTCATTCATTAGCTTTATGCACAATT
This sequence comes from Geophilus flavus, assembly GCA_034695885.1. NCBI lineage: Eukaryota > Metazoa > Arthropoda > Chilopoda > Geophilomorpha > Geophilidae > Geophilus > Geophilus flavus. The sequence goes on from JAQFZO010000395.1 coordinate 15,188, forward strand.
CAGAATTGTGAATGAGTTTAAATTGGGCATAGATTCAAACTCATTACTTGAATCATTTCCTTTCAATTCAAGCTAAGCTGAACATCCGCTAATTAATCTAAAAATGTTTCATGAATTATTCAATTAGTTTTCTTTGTTTGTCGGACAAGCAAAATAGAAACTCTAAATTGGCGCCGCAAAACGAGAGATTTTTCACATTTTTTCCACTATAAAATTAACGATCTAAACAAAAACAAAAGTATTCACAGCTAAGTTGATCCAACACCATCTTGAGCGTGGCAAGTGACAAGAAGTAAATTTCCGTGAACTCGCACTTCAAATCTAAGATTGCAACTTGCTACGGCCTCATCCCATTTTCTCACTGATGTTTATCAGACCACTGTAACGAGCTGTTGATTCTCGCAAAGCATCATTTCGAGTATCTCGCGGTCGGCCAACCAGAAGCCCTTCCGCTCTCGCACGCTCCTTCTCTCTCTTCGGAGATAAGAACACCAACAAGGAGTTGACATCGAGAGAAAGAAAGAAAAAGGAAAAGAGGAATTCTCCTCTATAAGAACAACTTACTTGCTAACTCCAATCTTGCCAAAGGTTTTCGTCCTCGAGATTTCTGGCCTGATACAGGCTCGTTCCCGCCTCTGCTCGGGTTGCCGCATCCAATCATCCCAGTAACTGCAACATAAGAGTAACCCTTTTAACCCTGTTTGAGATACTCGAGACTTAATCAACGCTTCATTAAGATTAGCACACAACTTTAGGAAGAAAAAAGAGAGAGAAAGAGAAAACCGAGACTGTCGGTGGTCGCTGTTAAACCAACTTTTTATTTTTATTTTGCTTCTCATTCTCTCTGGGAAACATGCAAATAAAGCTGTACTCATGCAAAAATCTCTCGTATTTTCACATCAACGAACGCATTATCCCTCTCGGCCAAGTCTGCGCGAATAAAATTATTCCTCACATTAAGCTTTTACGATCAAAAAAGACCTCCCCTAGTGTTTCTTCACAGGAAAAATCCCCACTAATATTTCACCACGCTGCCTTTCACACTTAAGTCCAACCCTTTGAGCTCGGCGGCCACGTAAACGTGCTCGTGGGAGTGAGTCTCACAAAATCAAATTTAGATTTAGGACTGTGGATGAAGGGAGTCGAAGGGAAGACCATCGTTTTCGTCGTGGCATCAAACCAAGGAACGTCAATAAAATTTTATGACTCCGTCCTAATGTGAAGAGATGATGAGTCGAGTAAAAAAGATAAATTGGTCGCCTTGATCCCTCTGGTAAAACCCGGTCGGATTTTTGTGTGCACGCCACGCCGTTTGGGCCAGCCAGGTCGGATGAAATGTACGTAAGTAAGTCGTGGGCAAATGATTGGTAACGAAGCTATTGTGTTTGATTGCCTCATTTGTTGGCTTGGAAATGCGACGAATGACTACAATTGACTTACCATCGAGAGCAAAGTAAAAGTAGAGGAAAAAGAGGGAAAAATTAGACAAGCTTTGGATTGGGGAATGAGAAAGAGCGCGAAGGGGGCGTTGCAAGACGGAACTCAAAGTGGTTGCTGGTGTATGCATCGTTTCACTTTGCTGTTCCATCAAGACAAGAGGTGAGCAGCCAAAAACAGCAAGCTAGCAAATTGAATTTCACTTGGCTCAGAGTTCACCGAGAAAAGGAAAGAGGAAGAAAAAAAAAAGACGGAAAAGTAAAAGTGCTCTTCATTTACACTCCCATCAACATGGAAATTGAACTGGCTTCTCTTTTACGGGGAAACAAAAACAGAGAAGGGAAAAGTAAATAACAAATAAGAGAAAATAAACTTAGTATATTTTGACAGCAAAAATTAAAAAGAAAAGACAGACAGACTGAGAGAGAGAGAAAGAAAGAGAGAAAAAACAAAGGCGAGGCACCTCGGGGAAAAAGTTAGATTAGTTTTTATTGCTTCAACTAAAGGAAATTAAAGACTTTCCTTACATAAGCCCTGGGTGAAAAAGGTTTGATTGCAGATACTTTCGAACGTGACGTGACAAGCGCGGGTTTTCCCTTCACTTTATTGGTTGGTCTGGAGAGTGGTTGAGAGTTGGTCGAGTGAAATTGTTTACTATGCGCAGAAAAGTCCAAATACGCACATCGAAAAAAAACAGTGGCGAAGCAACTTCAGTCTGCGGCAACGCTCTTGTCTGTCCGTCAGGCAAGGAAGGGAAGGGAAGGCAAGGCAAGGCAACGTGCTGATTTGCCCCAGGGAAAATGGGACAATGACTGTAATAAAGCAGAAGTGCCTCAACTGGCTGGTCACGACCTATTGTTGTGGTAACGATCGGACCAAGTTTTAGAGACACGTGATGCATTGTGATTGTTATCGCTGAATCTATCTTACTGCCCATCACAGTCGTTGTCACGTGTTATTTCTCTTAATTGTATTAATGGCGAACATTTCAGAGTTTTAAATGGTTTTAAAGTCGAGATTAAATCTTTTCGAGACTTTTGTGTTTTCCAAAACTCGAGCGCGTAAATAATTTTTTCAATTTCCCAGCAATGCCGCGCTCTAAATATCCAATATTAAAAGAAATAAGAAATAAAAGTTTTTTTTTCTGATTTCAATCCAAACCAGGAGGGAAAAAAAGTAAAAGTAAACGTAAAAAAGGGAAATCGAGGAAGGATAAACGGGAACTTGTGATGAAATGTAGACCTATTTCAAGAGTTGAGTCTCGTTAAGTCCAAAATGAAATCTGTGTCTTTGCACTGCGAAGTAGAAGTAGAAGAAGAAATTTCCAAATCCCTTTCGTGTGTGCCACATCCCATCTGTTTTAAGTGCACTTGAGGGAGAGTTGGACAAAAATACATTCAAGTTTCATAGCAGCGTCTCTTTTCCTTCTCATAAATCAAAGTAGATGTGTGCTCAGCATTCAACGTCGCTATTGGTTTCAACCAGCAAAAATACACTCACGCTTTAGGCCATTTGGTCTGTAGTTCCAGCCACAAATCCTTTGTGAGCATCCAACCAAGTCCAGGAAAGAAATCCGTTCTGTACAGTAGATCTACACAAATAAAATAAATAAAATTCTATTACGAATGCAACTGCCAAACCGAGTGTGACCAAAGGGTCAGTTTTCAAAAATTTTGCCACACAAAAGAATAAATAAATAAAATAAAAGAAAAAAAAAACATATTCACCTGCTTCATTGGATACGAGACCCTCTTTGCCATTGTCATTCCAAGCAGAAACACACCACAAAGTGTGATCCGTTTTCAAAATGGGATACGTAGCCAAAAAGTACTCAAAGAAATCTGGTGCAATGTCCAAGTCATCTGGAAAAAAATAAAAAAATAAATTTAAAAAAATAGAACAATTTGTAATAACATGAAAAAACGACAATAAGATCAAAAAAGGAAAATTAATGTTTTGGAGGGGAACAAAAAAAATTTTTTTTATTGATAAGAAAAAAATAAAAAATCAATATAAATTGGAAGTTGTATAGAGGAAATCTGTCATTTAAGTCCGGGTGTAAAGCGTATGGATCACTGGACACGTGGTCGGTGTGGCACACTAGGTAAAAAGGCGTTCAGCAGAAAATTGATTAGCAGAACCAGTGTACCCAATTCACCAACTTTCACAACTGACCACACCAGCTTGCGCACAAAATAAGTCAATGTCCCAAAGCAATGGCTGCAATCCTTTCTGCTCCAAATCACAGAGCGGTCACTCTCGCACAAAACTCCCTTTTTCCTTCATTCCTTTTCCACTTATTACACGACTTCCCCCTCCAATAAACGACCTCGAAAACTTCACTTCCAAGTGTTTATTTTCTCAAAGAGGGACATAGCAGCTAGTAAAATAAATCGTCAATGTTCATTTAATAAAAGAGTGTAAATTGCTCGTAGGCACGACCAAAACAACAGCTGTGTTGGAAACTTCCAGTGGTCGAACCAATAACAGAAAAAAAGACCCCAAGAAGGGATAGAAAAGCCAAAAAAGAAAAAAAAGTAAAAAAAAAAAAATGTTTCTCACTAATTGGATTACAACTTTTGCTGACTCAAACACTCAAATCTTGGCAACAACACAAAACCCATTTTCCTTTAGTGGAATGCAATTGATCCTTTGATCATTCCATGTCGGTATTCATGTTTAGCGAGATTTGAATCTTCGAAATTGTTGCGTTGCACGACGTGGAAATTTTCGGAAAGATATTAACATGAAATTACTTTACGGTTCGCTTTGATGGTTTTCAAAGATCCAATTGGGAGAAGAGAAATTACTTTTCTATATAAAAAATTGTCGACGTTCATCGTATTTATTTTTAATTCAATTTAATTCGAAGGTGCATTGGAATGAGGAAAAATCCATTTATCAAACTTATTAAAACGAAGCCGTTTCGGTTTGATGCGATGTGAGCGAGACAAGACGGATCCACCAGAACCAATGGGTTGATGATTTTCATCATTTGCACGCATTGATTTCTTAATGACTTCTCACGATGCGTTCGTTCGTTCGTTCGTTCATCAGAGCACATCTTCAGTGTCCTCCTTAATAATGATCCGTTCTAAGTACTAGGCAGATGCATGCTTAGCTATTATTCCGCCCTCAAAATGATGTGAAGTGCACCAAATGATCGAGATATACTCAAGGCACAGCCCTGGGAAAATGAATGACTCGACTCGAGCACTCGGTGAACACGAGACGATAATAGTTTTATAGACATAACCTCTCGTCAAGTCTGATCAAACAAAATGGAAGATGCTCTCCGGTTCCCCCCTTTTATGTCGCCCCAATATCCGCCACCAAACTTTTTAAATTCAACTTCAACACACGCGCAGTTTCTTATAAAACGTGAACAAAACTACAGGTGACATTCGCTAAGAAAACTTGGGAGAGGAAGAAAAAAAAAAGATATGGCTGTGAGTGGAAATCAAAACACGTGAAAAGCCGTACAGAAATCCGAGTCGATTCCTGACTCGAGGCCAGAGTACAAATTGAGAGAATTCTCTAGACTCAGTTAAACGAAAATGGATGCCGCTCAAAAGCGGCAAACATCAGGTATGAAAATATGTGGAAAGAAAATAGGAATTCATGTCGGTCGGGGAGGAAGGAGCTGATGAAACTTTAAGCAGAAAATAAGAAAAATAAAAATAAAAAATATAAAAAGGGAATAAAATGTGAAAAACTTCAATCTTCCTTTTTTTTCTCTCTCTCCCCCTCCCCTAGTTTGCGGGTGTCATTTCGACTGCGTTCTAAAATATAAGCCTAAAAGTTACAATTTCCCCAGGTTCATTTCCACTTTTATTTACGACCACCATTGTTTTTTCCCTTCCTTTTCTTCTTTTGAAAGTTTCCCAATTCGCAAGTGGAAATTGCAATTTATAACCGAATGCTATAAATGTGAGCAGCTTTAATGTTTCCCCATTCAAAATCTCGGTCTGTTTAATATTTTAAAATTCTAATTTCGTAAAGCGACTACTGATTTATTACCTTTTATAAACATGGAAAATATAAAAAAAAAAAATCGCTGAGTTTGTGGTTCTTCTACAGGAGAAAACTTTAAAAAAAGGGGTCTAAAACTTTACGTAAGTAACACGCTTTGACTAATCCATTAATTATCCACCACGGCAGCGACCGAGGGCGGGTAAATCAAAGGGGAAAAGAAGGGAAACTGAGTGGAAGATACATCACACACTTGGCCTCAGGCGGAGGAGGAAACATGATGGAAAGTTGGGTGAAGGGTGGGTTTGGTCGAGCGTGACAAAATGGACTCCACACGAGCACCCACCCAAGCATAATGGTACCCAAAAGGCTTATGGATCAAGTCTTTTGGTTCAATGACAAAAGAAGTAAGAGACAAGACGCCGAGCTACAATTCAAACGGAGAGGAGAGAGAGAGGGAGATTCGAATAATTATCACTTAAAGCGATTAGCTCCTTATTTAATGTGATTACGAGCTAAAGATGAGAAGTTTTTAATTAAATTTTACAAGTCGATAAACCTACCTTCGACGACGATGACGGTGTCGTAAACAAAGCGATGGAAAGTTTCGTTCAAAGCCCAACCGTAATGCCGCGATATCTTGTAATACCCTTTGAATTTCTTCTCTTTCGGGGGAAGGATTACGTCGGTTTGATCGGGTTGCTTCGTGAAGGACGAGATTAAAAAAAAATAAAAAATAAAAAAAAATTAATTAATTAGTGATCAAAAGTCGTGTTTGTATTGACCCGCTTGCACCAATTCCCTTCGGGCTTTGCTGCTGGGCAATGAAATTAGATGAGGGTTTTCACGTTGTATCGAAATATAAAAACAAGTTAAATTAAAATTCGTGGTTTATGAGACTCGATATGATAAAACTATGTACCAGAGTATAAATTAATTTTTTTTTTTTAAATTTAAAAAAAAAAATCATTTGGTATCTCTTTAAGGATTTTTTTCTCCCCATCTTGCATGTAATCTTTGACCTCGGGATTTACTTCACACTTCATAAACACCACATTCTCATTTCCCACCATCTAATCCATACAAATGGAAAGAAAATTAAGTTTTCTAAGCCATGAACATTATATTTGGACCATCATCAACTTCCGGCAAATTTGATTACAAGTAGGCTGTGGCCTTTGAGAGTAACGAATTAAAACAGCGGCTCTTAGAGTAAAATTTTATGGTAATACGATTAAATTCATTTTATGCGAGCAAAAGTTTTCAGCAGTTCCGCACCGATAACTACAAATCTTGATGGATTTAACGTTTTCTTTCTCCACTAGGCTCTAAATGTTTGTCATTATCTCGCGAACTCATCTTAATCGAGCACTGGATGAAGATACCTGGGTCACTAAAGCAAATGCAATCCACTCAACAACCACTCACAACTTGATTGGCCGCAGAATGAGAGTAACCTATAGAGAGCGATGAGGTTTCACCATCACCGCTACTATCATTCCTTTCATCGGGATTATACGCCGACTTGTCAACAACTAATCAACTTGTGTGAGCTAAATTGAGTCCGGTCTCGACTAACGACTACAATAAACTGATTCATCTAGCTTTAATCCTTTCCATCTCGAGATTACCGAGAGTTGACTTTGCATTCGTATGAAAAAAAATTGTTTGCGAATACGGTAATGAAGTTAAAACGTCGACGTGATAAAAATTTCATGATTATTTGGTGATGGGAATAAAAAATTAAAAAAAATTAAAAAAAAATCGCGTATATGTATACAATTATATATTTATAAGATTAAATAATTCACGTCACTCGACTTTACGTTACCGGTGACGAAATTTTCAAAACTTGCCCGACTAAAGTTAGATTCCTTGGAGATTAAAGTTAATTATTCAGACGTACGTAACTATAAAATAAATAAATAAATAAATCATTCATAATTAATTAATTAAATAAACCTGAAATATTTTTTTCTATCACATTAAAATCACCGCACTTGGCCTCTTTAAACCAAGAATTTTTTTCTTTTCCTCAAAATTTTTTTTAACGCTTTTAAACTTCCAAATAAAAAAAAAATAGTTATATCTTTTTCCAGGAAACGGAATATTTCAGGTGTTACAAGCAGAAAGGTTTTTATAGGCAAGACAAGCCTGTGTTTATGGTGGTATTTGAGTGTGGTGGGCCACAGCTCGACGGGCCAATAAAACTGAATGTGAATGGGTCACCCACACACAGGCAAGCAAAAGGAGATCAGTTGTAAAGCCAAGTGAAGACGACATCCTATTACACTTTTCCTCATATATGCCCAGTGTCGGATGTGGTGTTGGTCCAATGAACCGTCCGTATTAGGACCGCCATACTCTTACTCTTAACTGTTGGTAAATGTGTTTGGGAATAGAAAAAGAATATGAGTAAAGTGCTCTTTTCACCCGCTTCTTACATCCTCCTTCTTTACTATCATGAGACTGGATATAACTACTAACAGTTTTACAACTTTTATACGTACGGATAAGGTACCCATCAATTTTATTTATATCTCGTATTTTTTTTTAATACTTGTGCTTTCTGTCTCTTTTCGAAATGTTATGAGTTTGTTTTTATCGAGTGGGTTTTTTGTCATGGGTAAACATATTATTCTTATTTTGATGAAATAATTGAGTTTCAAATACGAGCAGGGTTGTGTTTGGTTGGTATGATTAAAAAAAAGCAAATGCTCTGAAATGTGCACTGTAAATAAAAGTGTACAAAGTACCCTTATTTAAAGGCACTAGGCAGTGACGAAAACCCCTTACAAAAATAATTGATCATTTTTTGATCATTTTCAGTCATTTTTTAATAGTTTGGTTCTTTTATAATAACAAGTTGCCCATTAATATTTTTTATTATTTTTATTCTTATATTATATACTTTTAGTCATTTTTTGATGATTTTCAAGATAATTTTCATTACTTTAAGAGCAAAAGTAATGAAATGACCAAAATAAAACACCAAAATATGATCAAAATTTTTTTCTAAGGGAATGAAATATTTACGTTTACATGGCACGCTGTATCTAGATAAAGTGGATCTGAATGAAGATTAATCATATCTTCATGCCATGTAAACACATGACATATCAAGATAAAGTTGAAGATCTAGATATTTGAGGTGGATCAACCTAATTTCAAACGGTTCATAAAATTTCACATAAACACCCTTCCACATATTATCTGAATATTATGATGAAATTCTCATGGCACATCCTGTTTGACCCCATACATGGTGTCAATAACCGGTAAACACCAGAAAATTATCTAGATTTATATCACGTGCACTCTGATGGCATAAACTCGGATAATGTTTGTGCATGTAAACGCAACTGATTTTTAACTCGATTTTCTTCTGCAAAAACTTTATCTAGATAAAGTGTCATGTAAACATACCGTAGTAATTGTGAAATTCGTTATAATGAAATTTTTTAGTATCCATCGAAATGTAATTTATAATTCGCTATATCTCAAAATTCGTTATAACGAAGTTTGTCATAACAAGGTTTGACCTGTATTAACTATAATTTTGTACACTAGTTCAGTAGGGTGGTCAATTTTATTAAATTGTTTTTAGTAATGCTGTGCGATGCTGGATAAGCCATCTATAAATGATATATTGAAAAAATTGGTAAGTCAGTAAAAATAATTAAAACCTAATACCATACCATACCGTAATGATAAAATTTTAATTCCTGCATCATTAAGTTTAAATTTTATTATAATGAAGTGCATTGTGTGGAAAGTCACACACAAATTAGTAATCACAGATGTTTACGCAGATGATCCGACATTTCCTCGTGACAGAAAAGTCATAATCATTTACTTTTTCATTTCCCTTCATTAGTTTATGATGAATTTGAAAAAGCAACAAATTGTTTGTGTGGGTGCCATTTTGTGTGTTTTAATAAGTGGAATAATTCATATAATGTTACCATTGATCGTCCGCAGCCATATTGAAGCAGTGAGTAATCCGATTGTAATAATTTAAGATGTCATCTGGGAGGAAATTGTGTGTCACATATTGTGACAAATTATAAATTTCTAGCTATTTGATATACTGTAGACATAACTAAACTATCACTATTTTACATGACAAGATTGTTTGAAGATTATCTTGCTTTTGTTAATTTTTTAACAATGATTAGTGCAGTAAACTTTGTTCTTATTGTGACATAACTACATGACACTGGGAAAAAGTCAAACAAAGGTTTTTAAAACTACAACAATGGAATCAATGTGATGCAATTTGCCTGGTGTGCTGCTACTGAGCATGTACAATCGTGGACAAAAAAATTGTCGCGAGCGGCAATGACCAAAGTAGACTAACCCAGCCAGTTGGGGTATGTCTACTTCACTTAGGGGTATATACAGTGATATATTTTTTATTTTTTTCATGTCTGTATGCATAAAATGAAGTGAAAATGCAAGTTGACTGAAAAAATAGTTCAAAATCTTCAAAAATCTTCAGAAAGTCGAAAATATAGTTCAAAATATAGAAAAATCATCAGAAAGACGAAAATATTGTTCAAAATATAGAAAAATCTTCAGAAAGTCGAAAATATCGTTCAAAATATAGAAAAATCTTCAGAAAGTCGAAAATATCGTTCAAAATCTTCAAAAAGTCGAAAATATTGTTCAAAATCTTCAAATATCTTCAGAAAGTCGAAAAAATAGTTCAAAAATCTTCATAAAGTCGAAAAAATTGTTCAAAATCTTCAAATATCTTCAGAAAGTCGAAAATATTGTTCAACGTCTTCAAAAATCTTCATGAAGTCAAAAAAATAGTTCAAAATCTTCAGAAAGTCTAAAAAATCGTTCAAAATCTTCAGAAAATTGTTCAAAAATTCTTCAAATCCTTGCAAATGCGTTCAAAATCATCAAAAATTTTTCAAACTTCAAAAAATTGCCAAAATCACCCCAAAAATCATTCAAAATCTTAATAAAAACCATTCACAATTTAACAATTTTTTTCAGAACCTCCCTCCCCCAACAATATTACAAAATTACATTGATAAAAATTTATTGTTCTTCTTCCAAATCCTTTTGCTTATGCTAAAAATGTTTGCTTTAAATCATATCTAATCCATTTTTAAAAATTATTTTTCTTTATTTCTTTATTTTGTCTTTATTTGCAAATAACTAAATTCTGTAGTCAGAACTAGAGTCTGGACACTTCTTTACATCAGTCAACTTGCATTTTCACTTCATTTTATGCCTACACATGAACAAGGGCGGATCCAGAAATTTTTCCAAGGGGG
>JAQFZO010000396.1:0-25875 GCA_034695885.1 Geophilus flavus
CAAGAATTGTGTTTTGTGTTTTAGGCGTAACTTATTTCTCATTAATTCTCAGTTAAATAAGAACAAGTGACGTCAAAAACACAAAACACAACTAAAACACAAATTTGTTTTAGTTTTTGAATGCAGTTAGTGTATGGGATATTCAAATCATCAATTTTAGATTGTACATGTATGATTACGAATGTAAAAATACAACTGAAATCGATAAAAATAAATTTACGTATGTCAATTTTATGTAAGAAGTGAGGAAAAGTTAGCGGCTGCAGAAGGTGAAATGATGTGAGGCAGAATGTTGCGAATGTGGAAATGGTATCAGGTTGTCTATACAGACTTTCCAAAATGAAAATAAAGGTATTTTAAAAGTATTTTTAAAGGCTAGAAAAAAATAAAATATAATAAATAAAATAAATAAATAAATAAATAAAAGTCCATTTTATACTGACTCGAGTTATATAGGTTTTTTTCAACCAGAGTCCAAAATCTTTTTGTACTAATGGTACTTTAGGGCTGAAAAACATGATCCACACACATTATAGGATTTCAGTGCTCATGCCCCACCTTTATTGTGACACTGCAACACTTCCTTGAAAAATAAACACGTTTTCGCATGTTTTTTAATGGAAGATTTTGATAAAGTTACAGTTTTTTCCTCACGAAATAAAGGGTTTTTATGAGTTTTAAAGGTTCACTTCAAAATAAAAGTTTCTCTTAGAGGTTTTCAAGGCTCTGTGACCACCGTGTGGCACACGCACGCGAATTTGAGATTCTCTTGAATTTGAGGCCCTATGCTGTACTCAAAAGCAGGTAAAAGTGACTTTGGTTTTGGCTTGTGCAAGAATTCTACAGAAATAGCATCCAATTAGGTTTATGGAAGCAATTTTAGGAACAAATGTTGCAAACCCGTTTGTTTTACGTTTCCAGTGCATTTATTAAGACGATAAAATCGATTTAAATAAGTGTCGGAATATATTTAATCAGTTTTACTGTGGTTTTAAAGCCACTTACACGAGTTGTCGACTGCTAGGTGGAGTTGGAACGTATACTCAAAAATGCAAAGGTTCATGTTCCACTTGTGTATGCCCTTCACAAAATATGAGAGCCTGTGAATATGAGCAAAGGCTCTAGCGCGTGATTTCAACTCAATAGCCCCCTAGTGGACAATACGTGCGGCTCAAACCATCGTGTGAGGCACGAGGCGGGAAAAGGAAGGTTGGATGTAGGTGGCAAGCAGATTGCTTACATCAACCAAATCCTTTGTATTGTGTTTTCCGATTCTGCATTTATTGATTCACGTGTCAACTCTTTCACACCGGATCTACAACTCCCTCTAGACCCCATACTCGTGTCGTCGCGCGGCTACCCGAACAAAATAACAACTTAAGAAGATTTAACTGATAGATTCCAACGACAAAATAGACGCAAAAAATGTAAACAAGCATAAATTTCAAGTTTTTTCCCCTCTGTTTTTGAATATTAAAGCCTAAAGAGCAAATTTCGTCATGACATACTTGTCCGAGGTACCGTCACAAGTAGTACCGTAGTAAAAAAAAAAATTAAAGGAAATTGTCTAAGATTTTATGGGATGTTTAAATAATTAAAATAATTTAATAAACATAATTAAAATTGCAAATGACATTTAACCTTTAAACGTGCAGACAAATCAAGCATTTATTGTTTATTACAAAAACATTACTGTAGAGAACAGATATTTACTATGCAATGTCGAGCAATAAAAATGTCAGAAATGGCGCCATATTGAAATATAGCATGGTACGTAATGAATAATTGCAAACCTTGTTTTTCGGCTGTAAACGAAAATCAAATACACGTCCAAAAGCTTTATATAAAAAAAAAAAACATGTAAAACAAGGCGTCAATACTGGAAAACGACTTTTTTGTTTTCTTCCCATTCCTGTTGTACACGGGCTTTCGAAATTCGAATGAAATAAATAATGGCGTAAATCCAGTAGAAATGTACACGACTACGCCGCTGCCAACCCTTTTATCAGGTGTGCGCCAGGCCACAATAGCGCAATGGCCACGCGATACTGATAAGGGCCTAATGGGTTGATTCGAAGCCGCCTCCGACACTTGCCAACGTGATCAATCCCGAGACGCACAAACGGGCGAGCGCGCTTTAATGGAGCAGCGACACGCCAGCCAGCGTTGCACGGTATCGATCACATTCCGATGCTATGCAAGTTGAAGTGGATTCGGGCCAGTGCCATCATGGCGCGCGTCCACTTCTTGTCCACTTTTGATGGGGCCGTTAACTGCTCGTTTATTTCTCTTTTCAACCCCAGGGTGTAATTGCAAAAGGGTCAACTAAAACTCGTGTCCACTCTGTCATCTGTCCACGGCACGCTCGTAAAAATAAAGGTTCCTACTACTGCTACGACTACTTAAAGATCGTCCTCTCGACTCGAGACGACCGGACTCGTAATCGACTCGCACTCACCACTCTCTCGCTAATGGAAGCGCAGCAACGATACAACTTGCTTCACACTTTTACCAAATGTGCTCGGATCTCGGATCGTGACTCAATTTCATTGCCTTTCCACGCCAAAACGAGTTTCTCTGCTTACTTATAGGCATCATTTCATATTTTCTCACTTCCATCCCACTGTTTGCCAACTAGCATACTTTTATCCATCCTAATTATTAAAATGTATTTCGTCTGCCTTTTTACCCTTGAGAAGAAGTATACTAGCGCCGCTGTGGTGGAAGTGTGAATTAATCTGTGATACCATGAGAGATTTGGTCAACAATTCACGCACATATGACCACAGACCAATGTCAATGTAATTTAATGCTGGTGCTTAAAGCTGCCTTAAATATGCATTTTATTGAGCAATATTCCAAGTGTTTGTTTCCACGTTGAAAACTGTTTATTTTTTTTTATAACTCCTATATATTTTTTTTTGGAAAAAAAAAATGTAAAATTTAAGAGTTTAAATTTAAAATTACTGGTTCGAAAATCCAATATTTATGGCTTCTTTAAAGTACACATTTAATGGGCTTTTATATCATGTGAAACTGTAATAAAACGCATTCACCTTGTCCCGAAAACCTTTTTTTTTTTCAATAAATAAAAAATTCCAACTTGTCTAAATTCCTTCTAGAAAATTATAATAATTGTGAATACATTTCCGTACAGCTTTATCGTTCGAGTTAAAATCAATTAATATTTGTATCCATAATGTTATTTCCCGTGACAACAATTTGTCAAAACACTTTAATTTTTAATTCCCATCAGACAACGGATAAATTTATTTATAAATTTATAAATAAAAAGAAAAAAAAATTCAATGTTAAAATGCAGGTTTCTGCACGAATGCATCTCGTCGCATCGCACTTGAAATCAGCAATTTTCAACAATTACACACGCAATGCTTATCTTATGTGTCATAACCGTTATATCCATAATGATGTGCTCAGAGATTACCCACTTTTTTATTCTAATAGCGCATTTCACTCTGTATTTTGCTTTAAAGGTTGTAAAATATTAAATAATTCCTCCCTGCGAATTTTACCGTGTATTTTTTTACAACCTGATAATAAAGAAAATCCTTTAGAGGAAGAATAATGTCTAAGATTAAGGTGAAAGACTCGGAATTGTTTGGATTATACGCTTAAATTACTAATGGCTTTTAGAAACGGCATCAATTAAATTAATAGATTTTTTTTTTAAACTAAAAGTACGGTTGTTTGTAATGTATACTGCATTAAAACAATTTTTTCTTAAATAATTTATAACGTTAGTTAAAACTGGAGTTGTATAATTTTAATTTAATTTACGTTTTATGATCACGTGTGTGTGTGTGTCCCATATAATTATCGAGAGAAAACTCTGTTTAATTGCATGTTTTAATGTCAGGTTTAAAGTAAGTCAAGTAGAAACTTTAATTATTGTTATTTGCATTGAGTCAATATTTAAATCCAATTAAATATTTCCAATTTTTTTTTTTATATATATTTTTTTAAATTTTAAAATTAAGTCTACAAAACACATTGACATTTTAATAATTCCCCACCATTAATACCAATCGAACGGCAGATGTTTTTATTTCACTATTTCAAAAAAACAAATAAAATGACCTCATATGATCCAACCACTTCACACACAAGGTGGCGTCGTGTTCGATCACAACCAAAAAAAAAAAAAAAAAAAAAAAAACATAATAATGTTGATGATATAATAACGCTCTAATGCAATGTATAAATATTTTTATTACACAGTGGCGGTCCCCATCATCGAGAAGTGCTTTATGGCCATAACGGTGAGAGAATTTAAATTTTGAATTCTGAATTTTGAATTTTCAAAGCTGAAAACATGACGAATTTATTTAGATATTTTTTATTTTTAAAAAAAATCTAAAGAGAAGAAAATTATTAAAACGTAGCGCTTCTCTAAATTACTCTCGACGAGAATTAATTACAATTCACTCTTTCCTTCAAACGAGGTTCCTTTAATTACACTCTTTCTTGAAAATCAGCGTCATCTATTTTTCTTCTCCTTTCCCTTTTTAATTTTTATACCGGGGCGTGAAATATCTCGCAATTATCAACACCCACACAATTTCTGTATTTACCGACTTCATCGCATTTCGTTGTAACGAGACAAGTTGACGTTCCTTTCCTGATATTTGTTAAGGACCCCGAAGCAACGTCTTATGAAAACTCGTGGAAATTACTCCTTGACAACACTGATGAACAGCATAATTAAGATATCGGAAAGACTCCAGATGGCGCACTGCAGTCCCAAGATTACCACACCTAAAATGAAGAGGTGGAAGGAGGGGGAGTAAAGGGTGGTAGAAGAACTAACCTAAGCAGATGCCAAGCGCCCTCTCTCTCTCACACACTCTCACTCACTCTCGCTTAACATTTTCCTTGCAGTCGCATAGTAAATACCCACTTTTATGAATTCAATTTGTCACTTAAATTAGTCTCGTCTTGATACCCCCATTTCTAATTCCCGATTGGTAAGGGATTATCTAACAATTTAATTCCGCCTAATTTTTAACCTAATTTCTCCCCTTCATTCCTCGTAGCATCAGTTTGATAAATGGATAAGAAAAGTTGAAAATTAAGACAGATGACTCGTATCTTAATGAGCTTCTTACAAAAACACTCGTTCCACTAATTTCTGCAAAACCAACTTCTACTTAGAAGAGAAAAGAGAACGAGGAAAAAAAATTAAAAATGTGAGACTCGAAATCTACTTCATTTTAACACGGATAAAAAACGAGAGGAAATTAAGGGGGTCTATTTACTTCTGCTTGTGACAGTGAGAATTGTGAAATAAGTATGTTTACTCGCCGAGTGATCAATGAGAGAAATGGCAATTAGGAAATAACTTAGACGAAGAAAATAAACGGGGTCACTGTTTTAGTTTCTAAACGTCGCCAAATGGCCATGGTTAATATTAATGGAATTTTTTTTTTCAATTTTAAAATACAGTTTATATATATATATCCAAGTTGGAAAAATTTTACCGATATTTTGGACTCGCAACGGTGGTTGAAACATTGGAAAAACATCAATTGATTCTTCTCAATATCTGTCATGCACTGACGCCATTTTATTGAGGGCATTATACGAAGAATGCATCAAAAATGGTATCGACATTCTCGAGTTGCAAAATGACGTTCAAACTTGATATTAATTTACACATAAACTAACGAATAAGAAGTTTAAAAATAGGATTTCATCTAAAATTTATGAATCTCTCGCATTCCTTTTAAAACAAAGGCAAGTTGGAATTTGGAAATTCAATTTGTTTAACAAGTTAAAAAGGCAACAAAGTTTAATGCGTTTACTCTATAAATATGTAAATGTAAACAGAAATGCTGTCATCCATCATTCGCATTGCGATTGTCGACATTTCCAGCAACACGAAACCACGGATGTGATGATAAATATAAAAATTAATAAACCTTAAAAGTCATCTTTAGGCGCTTTATTAGGATTCTTCCTCACGAGCTTATGACGTCAAAGGAGAACGACCCGTATGAACAAAGAAGGAGAAAAGAAAGTAAATTCAGCACGGACAAATCTTTTCTTCACTAATGCGACGAGCACATATTGTCAATGAACCATTTGCTGAAGTCAGATAGCAGTATCAAATTTTTCACAACCACCAGTCTCGATTTTCTCAGTTCTCACATCATAAAGATGAGGTGAATTCACGAGTCTTAAAATCGAAATGTTTCTTCCAATTTGAAAAACTAATGCTTGTTTTGCAGCTAAGCAATAATTTAGTGCTCTGAAAAGCAGTTAATCCTTTTAACTGCTCTTTGACTCTACTTTAATAAGAAATGAATGAGTTCGGCACTTAGTTATAAACTAAAGAAGTAAAAACTTTATGACTGTGTTTACAGCAGGTACGTTCCCTTATAAAATCTTCACATACAGTACTTGTATACCTGATGGTGTGAGTACAAACACTAGTCTGTCTCGTGGTGAAGTTCGTCACAGAGTTAAGGGACTTCCCTACATGACTATAATTTGTCCATGTAAGCTTAAGAGTTTGGACATGAAACTTCGAGCCTTCAACATGTTTGGTGCCTTTACGAAAATTTAAAAATGATATAAAATAATAATATTCTCAAGGAAATTGAATGTGTTCATTTAGAGAAGATGGAGACTTTGCTGAGATCAATTTTATCGTTTTATGAATTTCACTTTATAATTTATAAGTTGTTACATTCATTTAGAGCTTTATAAGTCGTACTTCAGACTTATAAACGAAAATCATAAAGCGAAGGATCCAAGTGCACACAATCACGTCCCAGAGACGTCAATGTTACGTCTGAAATGGACGACCAAGAACGTCATAATTACATCTGAAGTGTTACACACATTTCTGTTTTTTGACGCCATAAGCTTATTTATGTCGGACATAGAAAAAAATGTCGTATTAACGTCAGTTTAGGACGTAATTTTTTGTACGTCCAACACTGACACGTCCTAAAATTACGTATGTACGACATTTTTTCTATGTTTCGACATAAATATGACGTCAAAAGACAGACGAAATTATTGACGTCCTTGGACGTCCATTCCAGACTTAAATATTAACGTCTTAGAGACGTGTTGTGCACAACTGCATATTAGGATACACTTAATTCATGTTGTCACCAGCATAAAAGAATTTTACGAACGTTCAATCACAAATAAAAAAAACTATCATTTAATACGTGACAGATGCATCGTACTCCCTCATGTGAATTAATTTTTAGTACATGACAGTTGTGGCAATTTAGGCACCCTCGCTTCACCTCATTCACCCTCGAGGCAAATGCTTATACGTTGTCTGCCATATGACTAACGTTTTTTCAGACACAATTTCTATAATACATATGCAGACTCGAGTATTTGTTTAATATTTTACATCTGTGAATGTCAGTTTTGGCTAGTAGAAACGTTTATTTTCAACTCGTTTGTATTTTTATGGTTTGGAATATGACTGAATTTATTTTGCATTTTCTGTTCGTTTGTTTGCTAAATGAGTTGTCATTTCTAAACACGGGTCTTAACAAATGGGCAAAACTATACGGAGAAACGGGTATTTAAGTTTTTTACCCTGAAATTATTGTGAAATACGACTTCATACATTTAATGATCAATTTTGCAACAGTTATAAATGCTCCTTGTCTATTTTCCACTCGGAAAAAATAGCTATGAATTGCCTCTTCCAAGAAGAAAGTCATACCGTATCCGTAATATATTTTTAAAAACTCCATCGACAAGCAATGAAAATTGAAACCAGACCCGAAATGCGATCCAGCTACCCACACAAAAAAATAATAATAAAATAAATTTCATTTTCAGCAAAAAAAAAAAAAAAATTTCAACATCGTCGAAGAGCAATGCCATATATTTTTAACGGTCTTTCATTTCTCACCAAACATATCGAATTTCCCCTCCCCTTCTCATTTTTTTCAGCCACCTACTTCTCCTCACTTCCGTCATGAGGAGATGGGTTAAGACGACGAGGATGAAGATGCAATTCAATTGTCCTTCGTCCAATCTCTCGCGTTCGTCTAATAGAATAAGACTAATTTAAAAACTTCACCGTTATGGCTTTTTACTTCCCCAGTGGATACTTGACTTAAAAATTTATTTTAACTGGCAGAAAAAAAAATTCCTTGTCGCCCTAAAACTTTTTTTTTCATTAAATTCATTCCTATTTTTATTATTTAACACTTACATTTTATGCATTTTCTTTTTTCCAATTCCAAAAAGATGAGTGGAAAGATTTTGTTTCGAGTTACGTCTTTAATTTTACAAAATTGAAAAAAAAAAATTTTCAGAGAATAAACAAAAAAATGAAAAAATCCAAAATGGCTCCTGATTTGTTCATCTCGTGGAAAATTTAATGGATTGTTGTTTTTCTTTTTATCGCATTACTCGAACTAACTTCTACCACACCCGCTTAATTAAATAAAATTTAACTTAATTAAAGCAAGATTAATTTCCATTCCATTTTATTCTTTCGCACAAAAGAAGATCAAACGTCACGCTGGTTCGTTGCCATCTCATCTTTTCCTCTTTCTTTCAGTCAGAATTAATTTTTTTCCCTCCTCTATATGTCCCGCTACTCGCATTCAAGGCCGCGACAACATACTGACAAAATCCCATTTCCACACAACCTTCTGCCATGTTGCGCACACTGACAGCCATTGTTCTCTACCGCCGCCGCACCCCTTTCCGCCCCTGACGTCAAGCCCACATACACATGCTATTCTTTGGCGCGATGCGGCACACACCCGCCAGCTTCTTCTTCTTCTTCTTCTTCTTCTCCTCCTCGTTTCAAATCTCTATTCATAATCAAAATAACAATATTCAAATTTTACAAAAATATCCAACGATGAAAAGTATGAAAGCCAAACAACTGTAGCTTAAACCTAACTCCCAACGAGACTCGAGTGAATTCATTTCCGTGATGATTATTAATGAACTAAATTTGGCATGAAATCGACTGCAGTGCAAAATGTACAAAAAAAAATTTTTTTCCCGAGAATTTTGTCGTCTTCAATGCCTGGGGAATTTTTGTGCTTAAACCTCTGTTTCAGTTTCAATAATATTATCATGGCACAGCAGCACACGATACTACTGTTATTTAAAATTTCATCCCTCCAAGTTTTGTTTTTTTTAATTCCAGTGTGTGTTGCAGTTCACACATGGCTTTCTCCATACATAATTATTCAATTCCAGTCCTTTAATTCCAACCCAGTGCAAAACGAATTTTAAAAAAAAAACTGCGATAAACACCATACCCGTTGCTGAAATTCATATTAAATCCCTTATTTAAACAAAATCAATAAACTTTTTTCATACGAATCCCCACCATACGATCGTGAAAAATTAAAAAGAAAAAAAAATGATTACAAATTATAGCATCGTCGCGTTTTGAAAATCCCAGCCGTTTTGCCTGATCTGCTTTTAATTACTTGCCAATGAACTTTAACACTTTTCCATTCGCCACCGTCAAATCACTTATTAACCCTAATTGATTTTGAAATTGCACGCGTTCTCCATCCTCAGCTCCACACCACCCCTCATCCCATCTTCTTCGTCCTTCTTTTCTTATTATCACCATCCTCCCATATCTACATCCCCTTTCATTTGTTTACTTTGCCTTCTCCTTAATCAAATTAGCTCAGGACACACTTCTTCAGGCCTTCAGCTTAACACAAAACGACATTTGAAACAGTCACTTCTACTCAACCCTTTACACACTTTTATTTTTTCTTAAGCGCACTTAACAGATTAAGCACAGACATTTTATTGCACATGCTCAAACGAATTTGACTCACATTTTTTAAAAAAATATCTGAATTTTTAAATAGTAATAATGGCAATTTGGGTGATGATGATGATGGATAAAGAAAAAAAAAGGCCAGAAACCATATTATGTAAGGTTTCCTGTGTTTGATTAACTCTTATTCTAACATTAGTTCGCTGTGGCAGCGAAAAGAGCGTTTTAAAAAACATGGCTGCAATTTTGCGAGAAAAATGTATTAAATTTTCCAAGTCGTTTGATTGTTATTAAAAAGCTGCTGTTGGAAGTTCTAAGTTCACCCATCCACACCCGAAAAAAATGGTGTTTAATAAAATTTAGCATAAAAAATTTGTAATCAAATATTGATTACACCTTATTAAAAATTAAAATTAACAGGACTCGAAAAGTCGGTCGTTGCACCACCATGCAAAAAAAATATCTATGTACACTTAATTAAACAAATTTAATACAACAAAAAAATAGTTTGTAAACCAAGCCAAAAAAAAAAAAAAAATACCAATTCCTCATTCTCTTTAGTAGTAATTAAATGCTGTCTGATAAAATAATCATGATCTAAATCTAAGCAAATCCACTTACCAAATACCAAGTACCAAAGTTAAAGGGCAGCACTCAGATCAATCACGTTATCTATTTTTAATGCATATATAGTACTCGTAAAAAGCAAATATTGTTCCAGTCGTCCTTGCATTTGCAATTACATCACTTAAAATTTCCTGTCTTAACTCTTGCGGATTTCCGCTGTGTTGATCCACTCGGAAAATTACCGTTCGAGCACCCCACCTACGACCAATGAGTTACAAGTATTTGTGGTTAATCTTCCTTGAAAAACGGGAAAAAAAAACTCACATAAAAACCTCAAGTGTTAAAACAGTGAAACAAAGAAGAAAATATAAAAATAAATTTTGGATTGGACGAATACCATACAGTAACTGTATACCTATATAGATAATTATTTAATATTCTTTCTTGTTTTGAAACCAAACACATAAACAGAAAATCTCTTTTCGGCTTGCACGGCAAACCGAGCTCCATTTGCATTATATCCACCATATTTAAAAATTCATGAGACAAGCCAACAAGACAACCGGAAAAGCTTGCTCCAACCGATTCTATTGTTCTACGCTCTTCCCTTTAAACCTCGTTTAAATTTTAAAATAAAAATACAAAAAAACTCCTTCAAAATTAATTTCATGAATATTCATACGCACTTATGCCTACAACTTGTCATTTCCTCGTAAGAAGCAACACAGATGTGGATACCGTTAACAATTAAAAACCCCAAGTTTGAAAACCACATTCAAAACTTGCACACATTTGGAATAATAAAAGACGAAGAAAAAAAATAAAGTATAGTAAGAAAAAGGAATTCTTTCTCTTTCCTCTTACATATACATCACTCATCTTTCCTCCTTTCCTTTTCCCTGCAACTACGAATTCGGTACACATTTCACATCTTGGCACGAAGGCACGTGACATAAGGCACATGCACCAGTGCAATTTGTCTTCAAATGCGAATTTGTTTCATCCACTTGGTCCATCTATTGTAAACAGATTCGAGGGAAAGAAAAGTAGCAGAGAGAGAGAGAGGAAAGGAGATTAAATTTTATTTGAATTGTAAAAT
This sequence comes from Geophilus flavus, assembly GCA_034695885.1. Taxonomy (NCBI): domain Eukaryota; kingdom Metazoa; phylum Arthropoda; class Chilopoda; order Geophilomorpha; family Geophilidae; genus Geophilus; species Geophilus flavus. Next base: position 11,433 of record JAQFZO010000396.1, read on the forward strand.
ATTCATAGTTTTACCACCCACGCCAACAAATGACGCCACTCGTGCACACCTCATTACAACAAACAGATCATGAATTATTTATGCAACTTTGGCTGCTACGACTGACTATACGTTCAAACTGTCCCTTTCTGAGACGAAGAGCGCGCGACTCTCATCTCTCCTGATAATGATCAATCACAGGTCACAGAAAGAAGTTGCCTTCACGTCACTCAAGCGAGATAACATCGAATCAACCCCCATCGTCCCTTCACAACTCAATTCATTAACGGGTAAAAAGGAGGAAGAAGAGTGAGAGAAAGGGAAAGGGAGAGAGAAAAGGCATGGGAATGGCAGGTGGCATATCTCACCTGCGCCTTCAATTGATGCTGTGACACTTAGGTTCCACAAGTCGGCTTTCAAGGTGTGCGCTGTTTAATGCGAGCTAAACCAATAAGGAAAGTACACTTGCAAATTGTAAAACCTCGCGTTTTCCAAAGAAATAAAGTGTGCGAGTTGAAGATCTCAGATCAATTTTCCGTAAAGGTGAAGAAGGGTTGGAAAGGAAATTAAAATTATTAAATTTTTAATTTAATTAGTCATGAGAATACTCGCTGCCCGATAGGATTTGATGGGCTTTACTGCACAACATCACTGCTTAGGAAGGGAAGCAGTCTTTTCTAATTTATAAAAGACCATTTCTCTAGATACAGTAGTGTCTTTAATAAGTAAAATTGCAAATTTGAATAAATTTGCCTTGTGTCAACTTGTAAGATGCAATTTCTGGTTCAAAAACTGCTATGCTAATTTCAACCTTTTAATTCAAGGTCGTACATAATGAACATTTATATCTATTATTTAATTTATATATATATATATATACCTTCACAATTTTATAACAAGTTACATAAAATTACCGTATATAAAATAAAGCAATTATTCCTTTTCTACCTTTGGCACATTAAAGAAAGTAAAAGTAAAAAAATGTAAGTTATTACTCGTGTCTGCTGTAATTTAATGTTAGAAAATGTCATAAAATTCATTGCAACTCGCTTTGAGCTTCTAAGCAACCATTATTTGCCCGCAATTCTCAATAACATTTTTAAAGAAATGTTTTTTTTGCGTGCATTGTGCTTAGTACAATTCGATCCGAGACTTAGCTTCTGCTCTGTTTCCTTTAAAAGCAAACTTATTTCAACCTTAAAAGAAGGTTGAATTTAAAGGTCATTGAATTAAAACCTGACGACAACTATAGTAACGCCAGTTTGTGAGATAAAAGCAGAGCCGTCGGAGGAACATTGTCCAGTAGCAGATGTTTGCTTAATACCCTCTTTGGATAATTGCTCATTTCTGGCATTAAATTAATCAGTTACTTTTAACTTCCTTGCTTCAATATCCTCTTATTGGACAATAATCGTTTCATAATTCACTCTGATACTAACATGCCCCAACAGCTGATTTTAATGACTCATTACTTTTTAAAGCAATTTATCGTCTTTTAAAAATCGACAACTTTACGTTTTTTAAACAACCTCCTAACGAGAAATTATGGAGAAGCTGAGTTATACGGTGAGTACTGCACGGATTCTCTACAAGTTCTTTTGTGGGAAAAAAATGATTCCATATAAATTCGTCTCGGTTTGAGCAGAATAAATTAATTCCATTTACTTACTGCAAAAAAAATAGCATATGCTAACCCTTTGGATACTGCCCAAAATTACTGAATTGTTTGGGAATTTAAGATTTAGTCACCAATAGTTTATGATTATGTGTCTGTATCTCGACTGGATGCACTTAAAATATCAAGTTATTAGTCAAACCGGAAGTATTGTTATTCCAAGTAATATACTAGAAGCTCCTATGGCATTCCACGATGTACTCTAATTTAGTGGTTTGGAAGTTAAGTTACTAAGGATATTCTTGCAGTATGAGTTCTTGTAATTCTAAACCAACAAACAGGACGCACTTTGCTTTCTTGAATAGTCGCCACGTTTAAATGCGCCATCTTTGGCTAAAAATCATAATTTTGAATTTTTTTCATAATTAATTTTTCCATTGTTTCTTTATGGACACCATTCACAAGGCAGTTATTAGCGTAAAATTGTGAAAAATTAACTTTTTGAGTTAATGATGAATAGTGTTTAATGTGCTCACTAGGTTGCTAACTGATCTACAGTATGTTTACAGGTTTCACTCTCACTTTACACAGTGGGTGAACCCCAGTTACATCATGACATCATCTATGAATATAAATATACCCCATTAAAAAAATTCAGCACTGTAGAGCCAATAGATATTTTTAAATATTAATTTTAAAACTGGATCAATAATTTTGGAACACCGTGCAATTTGTCAATTTTCTTGCATCAACTGAATTTATATCAGTTTTGATTTGTTTTCGCTATTGAATTTGCTGCTAGATTTATATTTAGATAGAGATAAATTATTATGTATATTGTATTTATATTATGTATAAGGAATAACGTTATTAAATATCGTAATAATATATTGATTTTGTAGATAAAACTACGGTATATTGGATTGAAATATCCTGCAGAGCTTTTTAAAAAAAAGAAACTTATGATTGATCCCAATACTCGGACGAAAAGCAGTGACTGGAAGTAATAAACATTCTTCCGCAATTTCTACTCGTAATCAATTGATACACAAGGTTAACAAACTCTTCTAGTGGTTTAAAGAGATGGCTCGCTTCCAACGAGCCCTCTTCATCCAACAAACAACAAATGTAGTAGTCTAGTCATTTTAAAAACTTGCCCATCCAGGCAATAAGATCCCGTAATTAATTGGACACCGCTGCACCTTAATCAACGGATTAAATGGACGGTGGTTAATCCGTTCGATTTCTCTCGTGAATTCAAGTGGCATCAATCCATTGCAACGTAAAACAAGAAAAGAAAATCTATAAAAACTTTTCCTTTTATTAAAACCCCGAGCCAAAGAATGATCTGAATGTTGACAGAGAAATTTTTATTTTATTTTTATAAGAAATTTTGATAGTTTTAATGATTATTTTATATTCTGGTAGACCATAGTAGATAAAAGTTCGTTTCACAATGAAATAGAAGAGAGATCATTTACTCGAATGTGATGACTTTTGAATGGAGAAGCTGATTACTTTAAATTGTCACCTGTTCGTGTTGTAAAAGGAAAGGTTGAAGTCAATCAGTGAGACAAAACAAGAGCGTCACGTGACTGTAATACTAGGACGTGCCACGAACCAGATTAAACCGACCAAACGCAATCAAATCAATGTCTGCCGTGTTTATCAACCTCTTTTTGCACGGGGCACAGGACTTGTGATTGTTGTTGGCCTCTGCTCTTGAATAAAACAACACTTTTTCAATTGCATCAAGTCTACTTGATATCCAATTTCCGTTATTAATAGTTGTTTTTCCACGTACTCAGACGAAATGTAAGTTTAAAGAAATTGCATAAATAAATCTATGGAGAAAAGAATGAAGGGAATTGGGGAAATTGTAAGTATTGACGGAAATCATGCCCAACAAATATTATTAAACATGGCCATGAATGTTTTCTTTGCAGACTTGGCTTCGGGTACCAATCGCATAAAATTTAAAAAACAAAATTCCCAAAGGCAAATGCTTGTTTAAATCTGTACAAACGATGCTTTGCGTTATCTTGTAAAAACCCAGTTTAGTTTTGAATTTACGTCAGTCTAAATCAATTTAAAATTATTGCCATTTAAAAATTTTTTTTTTTTACTACCGTATATAAATATAAAACAAAAATGGTTGAGTACTAGAAGATGCTGCGTAGTGTGTAGTGGCACAACAACTACGAACTGCGCAGCAAAGCCTCCTATAACAAAGATGTCAGCAGTTAACGTAGTTTACTTGGCTATTAGTATTTTGAATCTCCCCAAATTGTACTACAGATTACGTTTAAACCACCAAATGTTGTTTGAAAGTACAGCAGTTGCATAAGCGCACAAACTTATTGTATTACCATATCACGTGACTACTGCATAAGAAAGTTGCCGAAGTTGCCCATTGAGTGAAATGAATGCTGCTAACGTTCGCTGTACTGTAAAAGTATAGTGTTTTTGGGAATTCAGAATGCATCAAGAGAGAAAGAATAACAGTAAACAGTGTACGTGGTTGTGAGGCTGAGAATTGCAAATGCCAGCAGTCGTTTGTTTTTTGGCTATTGCGTATAGCGTAAAACTATATAGTTATTAATAATTTTACTCAGTGAGCTGATAAAATTTTATTTACCAGCGTTTCCTCTGAAAGACCGACTTCTACAGAGCATACCAGACTCATCATAATCATAACAAGAGCAAGAGAAAACGAGGATGTGCTGAAAAGATACAGAAAATTCACTGCACTTTCTCTCTACTAAGTACGTAATTAAATAATTGAAATAAACTCCTGGTTTATATTTACAATATTCTGTTAAATTTTTTTAGTTTTTTAGTCTGTTTTTGTTTTAATTATTTTGGCCCCCGGAGGGGCCTCCAAAAATTGCCTAATCCGACCCGGAGGTCGTATTGGCAGGGTATTGGGTAAAGTTTTCAACTAGCAATAACCACACCTCGGTAAGGCCTCATCGGTTATGGTATTGCCTCTGCACAAAGATAAAAAGCGTAGATTTGAGAAATGGTGCCAATTGGCAAAATGACGTTTCTTTAGATTGTGCGTTAAATTTCAAATCGCATTTTTAAATGTTTGAAATATATATTTTATAATATTTTTATATTTGTGGTTTCGTCTATCAGTAATTTAATTATTTATTCACACAACTAGTCAATAAATTTAACTAATATTAATTTAAATCCACTTTTCTAAGAAAGCTGAACAATTGAAGTCTTCTCGCAGACGCCATCTTGGACGAATAGAACATGAAATTTGATTGGCTCATCCATTGAAATTTATTTTTTTACTAGCTACCGTATAAAAAAAAATTATTACCATAGTAACTATGCTATTACTAATCATGGTTATGTAAATTATGATACGATTAAAATTAAATCTCCTCAGTTACAATATTTTAAGTTTATCTGCCTCGGGGCAAATTACAGATCTGCAGCGCGCAATTTAATCAGATTATTAACTTCCTGTACATTATATAGCTTTAAAATTGTTTACTTTTCAGCACTATCATTACCGAGTCAATAAGTTATGAATGTTATGATAAATTTCATCAAAAATAATAATATTATAACTTTGATAAAAATGCAACAAAGGCCTTAAGCTTGTTTTCAGAAGTTAGAACATTATCACGGAAACACATTGCTTGCATAAGAAGTTTTAATAATCCAGAAAACATGCAGTTACCTGAGAAAAATAGTAATCCAATGTCATAGGTCACTTGAAGGAAACATAAACAGCAAGGTATGAACTTTTAAAGCTGCCATTTACAATGTTCTGCAAAAACTCAATTAACTCTGTGTCCCTTTCCTATAAAAGTCGGCTGATATGAGCTTTAGTTTAAACTAAATCTGTCAATAAATATAAATCAGACAAACGACTTTTGGCCGATGAGAGGAATATCACAAATTTTTACATTACTGAAGATTACTCATATTTGTTTTGATTATGATTTAAAAATTCAATCAATCTCTATGGATCCTATAGACACAACAACAACAACAACAACAAAAAAAAGATACTGTATACCTTTATCATGGAATTAGTCCAAGGTTGAATCACTGTTGAATATTAGAATACGGAACAGGATGAACGACCGGTTTTTCTAAAACCTGGTTTATCTTAATCTGGCTTAAGCCCTATGGTATAGCTTACAAATGTTCATCGCATTCAGATGTTCATTCTGCTTCACTTGTTCATCCCTTTTATATTACGAGAAAAAAGTGAAAAAAGTAAATTGGGATGAACATCTGTTAAAGATGAAACAGGTTTTAGAAGAACCAGCCATTCATCCTGTTAGCGATTTTTTGGAAAAATAACCAAATACACAATAGTTGATCACGTGACGTGACCTAGTTTGGCAGCCAGATGTGAAATTAGGTAAACAATAGTTAATTCCAAGTGTCTCCACATGGATTCATGTGATAATACAACTTCAATTTTTATTTTGTAACCAAATATTCGACCACAGAATTTCAATTCCAAAATAAATTTAATATTTATTTGGTTTTGGGGGAATTGCGTTCCTAAAAATCGCTATAACTCCCAATTTGATTTTGTGCCAAAACTAAATTAACAAATTTTTAATTTTTCGTTAACTTGTAAGTGTGGTTAGAAACTAACTTGTAAGAACGAAATTCTCCCATTAAAAGATTTATTTTAACTCGACAGAACCACATCTCAAATATCAAAGCCAATTAATTAAACTCATTAACTACAACACATCAAAGCGATCCACAAGTAATCGAAACTATTGGATTTTCTTCCCATGTACGCGTCACCATGCAATTCCCATTTTAACCACACACAACTTTCATCACCTCATTTTCAAATAAGAACTTTTGATGTAACATTCAAACCTCTCGATCCTCAGAGGAAACAAGAAAAAAATCTAACCAGAATGCACCACATTTGCGAACTCAAATGACTCGAACTTTTTCAAATGACTTTAAAGCGTCAAATAATAACGTTAACCCATTTTTTTTATCTTTTTCATTTCACACTACCCTCGTTACACCGATCTACTTGCGAGTCCATCTTCATTTTTTTTAACTCGATCATCTTTCTCTTCTTCAATTTGCATGTAAAACAGATCAACTCCTTTGGGAAGATGCCTACAGGCACAACTTTCTTGTTTGCAGTTAAGACTTTGCCCGCTTTCGACTTGCACCAGGTGCCACTCCATCTACTCTCTAGTCTCGACTCGACTTGTTTGGCAAAGGGCCAAAGGGCCACGCAATCAACTCTGGACTTTTTCTACATGTCAGGGCCTCCAAACTAACTCCTTTTCATACTCGACCAAACATATTCCAATAAATAAAACGGCCATTTTTGGCCAACTGGGAATGGAAAAAGAAGAAATGGGGTGGATGGAGGGATGGATGGAGGGAGATTGGGATTGATATTGGAAGGTTCCACCAAATTCCCGCCTCTTCGCGGTCGAGTGAACAAAAATCTGAGCTGAATGTGAATGTGGCTCACATTATGCTGCATCAGCAGGAAAAATCGCTGCCCACCTCCACCCTACTCCTCGTGGCCATTTTGCTAACCTTTTGCCTTTATATACCTTTCAATGTACACCACTAGGGGAAGGGAAGGGAAGGAAAGAGATCAATCCCTTGCTCTGCTCTGCTTCTTTTCTCAATAATCACAAAGGAGGATTTGTTTGCTTTTTTTTTTCTTATAGGCAAACAGTACGTTTTGTTTTAGACTTTACTGCAATTGCTTGTGTAAAAAGTTTCTGCTGCGGGCTTTAGCTTAAAAATCCGGTTCGACCAAAACAAAAGGAAATATCTAAGCACAAAGAAAGGATTACCGTATGAGTTGAATGTAAATTATGCTCGAGTATCCTAATGAGTATTATTATAATTTTTTATAAATGTAAATCTCTAATTTCAATTGGTATCCAAGCTGGAGATTTAGAAACAAAAAAACTCATATTTTCTTGTACATTTGGCTTCTATGTCAATTTTTTCAGCTGAATTCTTTGAAATTCTCTTGAATATTGTTTATGATATGATTTAGTTTACTCAAATATCCACCATGCAGCCTCAGCCTCAGCCCTGCATCTTCTTTTCCAGGATTGGTTTACCATACAAACTGGATTTTTTTATTATTTTGATTGCTTTTAAAGTTTAAACTGAAGTAACCAATGAGATTTCACGTAAGACTCATAAATTTAAATTCCCACTTTACGATTTTTCAGATTATTTACTCGATTAAATCACGCAGTGTTTTCATTAAATACATAACTCCCCACAATTATCAATTCAAATTCCTTCACATTTTCAATCTAAAACTTTAACTCCACACCACTTGCAAACCAACCACCCGAACAAGTGCGAGAGCAAACAACAGTACTTTTAACCTTTTAAAACACTTTTTTTTTCATTATTTATATCCAACGAATTTCATTCCACTCTACCCCAAACAGTCGGTTTGCTAATTGTTTTTCTCGCACGTGGTGCAACTTTCCACCTCACTACTCAAACTGCCTGGCTACTTCGTCGTACGAGGCGTTGGCCCCAGTTACCCACTAAAGGCCTCACTAAATCTGGGTAATTACACATCAAAATTCTTTTTTGTTTTCCTTTACAAATGGCACCCCAACAACTTTGCACGTGCGCATGCGCACTCGACTGTAAAATTCATTTATTGTCCCACAATGTTGCTCCAATGAGTTTAGATAAACAAAAAGTTAGTAGAGAAAGAAAGTGGAGCGAGGAGGGATGACTCTTAATTTTTTATCGCCGACTTCCTTCTCACACCGAGATCGCGCACGAGGGGGGAAGGGGGAGGCCGAAGAGGTGCACTGCACGATACTGCAGGTAGCCTGAAATGAGGAGGAACGCGCGGGAAATACTCACATCACACCCGCATGTAATGAAGCTGTGGTGAAAGAGGAGAAATAAAAAACCAATAAAAAGAAATAAACACAGTGTAGCCGCACACCGACAAACCTTATGAATTCACCTGGACCAGCGCCCAAATGTTCCTCGTTTCGACCCATCTTCGTCACCCCTCCTTCAGTAAAACTTAACCATAGAAATAAAAAAAGAAAAACACATTCAACGGTGTGAATGTATTTTTTTTTTAATTAGTACTCCTATTTGATGGGAAAATTAAATTTTCATTAGAAAAACAGTTATACGGCGAGTCGTAACGAGTAAACAAGAGCCAAAAACAAACAATTACATTGGGTAAGTAGTGAAGTGAGCGTCGGAAATTTTTCAAATCAATTTACCTGATTTCCAAGTGCCTATAAAAGTAATTTTGCCTAGTTTCTTTGAGTTAAGTTTAATGAGCCATTTGTGTACGGGAAAATGGCAACTGTGTAATGCAGTGAAGCCGCCATTTTTGGAATCTCGGATCGTGTCGTTCGAAACGATGTCGAGTGAAAGTGTCGTGCATTTTATCGGTTTAATATGCCGTAACTTTTTGCACTGCATAAAATTGAGTTTCGAGTTCATTTTATTCATTAACATTTGTAATTACTTTTTTTTTCTCCTTTTCCTTTTGGAACTTTAAAGTTTACACGAATAAAAAAAGAAAAGCAATTTCGTTCTTTCTGCTGTAAGTTTAAATAATATCGTCAAATCAGATATGCAGAAATCAATCAACCCAATTGAGTTGTTCGGGTTTGTTCGGAAGAGAATGCCGCAACAAAAACGACAAAAACTCCCACAATCGTACGACACAAAGAAAAGCAATTACTCTTCCATATTTTCATCGTTTAGCGAAACAACCTAGGCAAACTAAATAAATGAAAGAAAAAAAAATTATTGATCCGCCCACTCTTCGTCTCCCACCCACCTGCCAAAGCAACGCAAACATTTGAGCTGCATGTCCTGCAGTGTTTGAGAAAATTGCAATCTCCTCCCTTCTCCGCGCATCCGACGGCGTTCCTATGAGACGTCGCTTGATGCGCGCGCCTTTTACGATCCATTTCAAGTCGACAGCAAACGACACAAATCCACACACACCCTTTCTCAACCTTCCCCGCCTTAATTATGCAGCCCGCAGTCACGGGACTCTGTCCTTATCACCTTCTTCGTAAATATAACCCTCTTTGTTTATTCATACAATGCACATAAATTTCTACCCCTAAAAAAAAAAAATAGCTGCAGCAAACCACTTTCAATATTAAGTTAAAGCTATATTTGTATAATATGCTAAATTTTGTGATAATGTTTACCAGAAAAGGCAAAGAGTGAAGTATAAGGTGATCCAATATATTACAGGAAAACCCGTACTTTGGAGAGATTGTTTGCGGAGTAAACGACTACCTTGTTTACATGACCGAAATTGCAAGTAGCAATACCAAAGATGTCGCGGCGGGTGTCTATCACTCTGTTGTTTGAAAATACTTATTTTCAGGATAAGCTCACATAGAATCGAGGCTTAACTGCAGTTTCCCTAGCTAGTGTGTTTTGTTTTGTTTCTAGGCAACCCCTTGCAGCCCAAAGAATCTGTAAATATAAATGCCGTTAAGTCAGGGCTTCAAAAAATGAGGTTCGTCAGGGAGAGATTTTTAGAGATTCAACAAATAATTTTTTTTTTGTATTTAATGTGGTATATTTAGTTTCTGCAGGGTTCTTTACATTTTGATTATTAATGAGGTGTCTGTTACTAATGTTTGTTTACTGGGATTTGAACCTGAAGTTAGTTACACTAGGTTTATTAATAATTTTTCGTATGAACCTTATGTTTAACAATAGTTTTTCACGTGAAAATTGTTAGTTACAGTTGGATGTGTACAGTAGGTAAATTTCCGCTAGGGTGGCACTATGGTTTGCACTTTGATCTTACACGCCCCTACCCCTCCGGGACAAAATAAATAATGTTATTTATATCTGTCTGTTTTAACGTGTTAAGATTCAAAGTTCAAACGACACGGTTTTGGCGGTACGCGTTCATTTGTTTTCGTTTTGTATGACTAATGACCATGTGAGGTTTGAGATCGAGTGACATCACGCGCAAGATGGCGGCGCCCATTCAACTCTGACTACGCTCGTCTATTGCAGTTTTTCACGGATTTGGATTTCCGGCGACGTTTGGCGGTAACCAATGTATTTCGATATCAAATAATTAGTTGTAATAGTCCATAAATACTAACAGGCAATTTTTCTCTTGCAAAAATCAGCTAAAATCTTTGACAATTACGGAAATACGAAGGCATCAAAGGCTGACCAGCAAAAACCATGCCGTTGGGAGTCCCGAATATAAAAAAGCTGGGTAGAAATAACTACCAAACATGGAAGAGCGAGATAAAAGACACTCTGATCTGCAACAAACTTTGGAGTTACGTTTGTGGACGAAATGAGCGACCCAGTATCCATGGAGGCGCAAAAGATAACGAATGGGTTGAAAATGACGAAATTGCGTGTGCGCAGATACGATTGGCGATCGAAACAGACCAGAAGGACATATTTGAATTTGAAGACATCGCATCATCCAAGGATTTATGGAAGAAGATTCAAGATGTCTTCGAAGCTAGAAATCGCGAACGAGAAAACGATTTAATGGTAGAGTTATTCACCATGAAAAAGAAACCGGAAGAATCGATGGACACTCATCTTGCAAGATTCATTCGTATTACGAAGGACATCGAGGCCGCCGGAACTGAGGTCGACGATTACACGTTGGTCGAATTCGTTTTGCAAACGTTACCATCCAACTACGATGACTTCTTAAACGAGATCTACAGTCAAGATAAGATCCCGACTTTCGACTGTTTAAAGTTAAAAATTCTTAATGCAAAGGAAGGGATATAAGAACAAATTAACCGCCAGTAAAAATGGGAAACCAGCCGAAAAGAAGTCCCAAAAATCTGAAAACAATCCAAAAGCAAAGACCTATTACAAGCGTTTCAATAAAAAATCCTTTTGAAATTTATTTTAGGTGTGTTGGCATTATTGTTTGTACTTTGATCTTATACCCCCACAATAAATATATTAGGTCCATAACTGCAGTAACAATCGTTTTTTACATGAAAATTGTTAGTAACACTCGTTTTTCATGTGAGAATTATAGTAACAATCGTTTTTCACGTGAAAATTGTTAGTAACAATCGTTTTTGCAAGGATTTGCCCTCATGGACAGAGTGATCAGACGTTTTCACCAAAACTACAAACTTAATTATCATGAAATTTCCCCATATTTTAATTTTTTTTCCTTCAAACTTTTCACATCCCATACTTTTTTCTGTACCTATTTTGCAATAAGGAATATTTTAAAACGTTGAAAAAATATTTTAGATTTTCTCAACATTTTTGTAGCCATACTAAATAACAAAACTTCTCCAATCAATTTTATTAGTTACAACCTTGAGCTTCTATTAAAAAGTCTTAATCAAAAGTAGAAAGAACGGATATTAGATTTTACCGTAACTACCTCCTTGTACTAAAAAAAGATTTTAATTTATACTTCGCATGAAACATATTTGTCCTTCAAGGACTCACGTGAACACAATATTTGCATTTCATGCTATACAAAATTATAAACGAAAAATGTAGTTCTCTCAACTATGAAAGCGAACCTTTTACCCTTTCTTATTGAAACCCAAGGGTATAGTTGTACTACTGATGGGCTAAAAGTTAAATAAAACTACCGTACACAAACTTTGAATCACCAATTTGGCTGAAAGTTTTCGTGTAATTAAGGAAAACATCGAGTTTCCGACTTTCAGTAATTTCACAAGAATTTCAGTCAGACATCCTTAACTCGAATAACAAGATTAATACTCTTATTTTCAACGAAAACGATCGTAAACAAGTTAAATATAAGCTGTGACAAAATGAGTGTGATGCTATTTGTCAATGTTGAGTTAAACGCTTTTGAATTCACAAATGAATGCAATCATTCACGTAAATCGTCAAACTGTCGCAACGGTTTTTAATAAAATTTTCAATGCGAAATTTCCATTTTAATTGTAAAATTATAACCGTCTGTATAAACAAACGTTACATCCCTCTCCAGTGGCATCTTTTGGCATGTTTACATATGTCACGTGTTCAAATTATCACCAAAAATTATGGTAATGGCTTACCATGTTAATGAAAGAAATAAAAATAAAAGTTATGAATGAACATTAAAATAATTTAGCAATATAATAAAACGTCAAGTATCAACTTTAATTTATTTTTGAAATGCGACACGTTTTTTTTTTTCAAATTTAAACACGGTCATAATATTTTTCTGGGTCGCCACTTTTTTGCATTTTTTTGAGGATTCTTTTGATATTAAGATTTTTCTTACTCATTTCCCAATATCTTGTTTGTCACATTTGTTGTCATAGCAGCAAAAACGAAAAAAAAATTTTTTTATCTTCTGCACACATAATAACAAATTTTCTTCCTTTTTTTTCCTTTCTCTCTTTGGAATCCTGCTAAGTACAACTATAATGTTGAAATTATTGCATCAGGAAATTGAAGATGCGAATGTATAAAATGAAACAAAAAAAAAGTGATATAAAATACTGTAGTTTCATATTACTTTCAAGAATGATTTTAGTCTTTTATTTCGCAACCTCTTGCTGTTTTTGGCTCGGAATCTCTTCGGTTGTAGACAAAAAAAATTCCTTTGGTTAAAGCAGGAACAATCAAATATGAACATTAAGTAGCCTGCACACGGTTGCGAGATCATGTGGATTAACTCCTAATAGAAATTGATTTGTTTCAATAATTTCTAGTCGTCGATTTTCCCCAAGTCATGTAGAACTTAATTGGATAAACCGATCAATTGATCCACGTTAGACTTTAATCACTACTATAAACCAAGCCAGACTTAATTTCCATTGCAAAGCTGTGCAATTTTATCTATCGGTTTAGGACTCGACTCATAAAATTATCTCTTAATCTGAGTATAAGAAACTAATTTGCCCACAGTGCGTGAATATACTCATCAAAAATTCGTGGACAAAGCCATTATCTGGTTTTATTGAGGATTGTAGTTTACTGCCTATACGACGAGCCAACATGTATGACACAGTAACTGACTTGCAGAGATTTAATGTATTAAATGCCTTCAGCAAACAGACAATGAGCAACAACATCCAACAGTTTGTTGACTCGAACGGCAAAGACACACGTCATTTGGCCATGATTTAAACTTCCGAGTAATGGACCATTGCTTAATGTTGGGTCAAATGTTTTCGGTGTATTGTATGCAATTTGCGCAAACAAGATAACATGGTTCTAGAGTTCCAGACACTGCAGTGTAGCTTTTTTCTTGATCAAAGTTATGAAAGATAAAAACAAATGGGTTAGACATTTGTAAATCTCGTCACTGTGATTGTCGTGTTGTGTCACTGTGATTGTCATGTTGTGACACTGTGATTGCCATTTTGTGTGGGATGTGGCGTAAGGAAAAAAAAAGGAAACTATATTTATTTTCAAATGTCAAACATTGGATGTGGGCTAACTAATACTGTAGTGCACTATGTTTCTTCGTTCTAATATGTATTTTTTCACATTTTAAATGGGGTTGTGTTCTTTATGGAGTTGTATAATTTCCCAGGCCCATCTCTACTTCTTTTCCATTACAAAAATAAATAATTAAATAAATCATGATACCTATACTACAATATCGAGTATCGATATTTTCCCAGTATCGCCCATCTCTACTTCTTTCCCATTACAAAAATAATAAATAATAAAATAAATCATAATGATTTCGTTTCATTATTTGTTTAAATTTATAGTCTGTTTTTGTTTTAATTATTTTGGCCCCCGGAGGGGCCTCCAAAAATTGCCACAAATAGTCAATAATTTCTGAATGGTTAAAGATAAACAAAATATGTTTAATTAAGCTCATAAAAAAGATGGTACTTAGTAGGC
>JAQFZO010000397.1:0-25867 GCA_034695885.1 Geophilus flavus
TTTAAAACTAAGCTAACTGTAAGTCTTAGAAATGCGCCTATTGTTTCATGCAAAATTGTGTTGTGACAATGAAAAGTGAGCTTGGTAATGTAAAATTAAGTTTTAACAAGGCAAGAAAAAATGTTTCATAATATAAAACATTGTTGCAATGGTTGAAAATTGAGTTTCAACAAAGTAAAACTAACTTGTAAGTTTTAACAATATTGAAACTTAGTTGTAGATTGTAAAACACTGGAATCAATACAAAACGTATGAAGAAGTACCATAATCAAAAATGAGTTTCAATTTCATTATGCAAATTTTAATGTTTAACAAAGGTGAAACAAAATACAATTCACACAATTACAACAATGTGAAACTAACCAATGAAAAACTGATTACAACAATACAAAACTCACATTTAGGCAAAAATGAAACTAAAAATTACAAGACTCACGCTTGTTTCACTGTATAACGCGTATGCCAATAAAAATAACAATCCATCAACAAAAACAATGCTCATCATAAATACAAAACATCCCATTTCCACTATAAAAAAAACAACTTTTCATAGTCTTCTTTGGCCATCACAACACGAATTGATTTTTCATTTTACAACTAGAGACGTTTGAGTTGTAAATTTTGGTTTTTGAGGTTTTGTGTATCCTCTCGAAAGTTGTAAGAATCGTCCTTTGTATTTTGTTTATGAGTCGTTACATCCTCGGCAATTGTGTGTGAGATAAAAAGAAGGGGAAAGATGTTTTAAGAGATTTTTTTTCTCTCCCCTCTACTCCCTTCTTTTAAGACACGATTTGGCTCATAAGTTGGATGTGTCTGAGAGAGGATAGTGTGTAGGGCTGAATTAAGACGAGTCGTAAAAACCAACAAAAAGAATGGCTGAGTTGTAAAAGTTTATATTTTTATTTCTCTTTTTTTTAATATCTCGTCTGCAGTCTGCAGTCATTAAGACTTCTTTCTATCCACTCGTAATTTTACTGCTTTTTGGGCGCCATCTAAAGGTAAAGACTTCAATTATTATTACTTGTTTTTTTAATTTTTTATAAATAAATTTTATTTCCACTCTTAAAAAGTCGCTATAAATTTTTTCCCTTTCCAAAGCCTGATACAAATAGCTTCCTACGGTTATGGAATTGTGGCCTTATAGGTCGGCCCGAAAGTTAAGGCTGATGTAGTATGAGTGATTTTTCTTAACCACGCTCTGAAATGTCTCCACCTATGTTGCAGGGAAAAGTTGAATTGTTTTCACCATGCAGGTATAATAAAGGGTGTGGCAACTCCATGATGGCACATGCTATAATGTACCGTAAAATGGTGGAAAATTACGATAAATATCGGGAATCTCATGAGAACAAATTTAGAATTATTTCTTACCAAAAAGGTGATTGGGTTTGGAAGAAAACTCATTGTTTATCCAATGCTGATAAAAAGTTTGGCCTTGGGTGCATGCTCAAGCAATTCACTGCTCAATTCCAACACCAGATGGTGTTGCATGACCACCATATTTGCTTTTTGTCAAATGTAAACAACAAACGTTGTTAGATAGGAGTTTTAGATTCATGATGAGACAATAAACAAATGTTATCTGTTGTCATGACTCTAGAACTAATCTAAGAACGTTTGCATTCATTTGTAAAAAAGCAAATATGGCGTTCATCTCGCAAAATCTTGCCCCAAATCTCAGCACCGATCTACAACGCCATATTTGCGTCTTTTCAAATGCATACAAATGTTCTTAGATGATTTTTAGAAGTTATTGCAACAGATAAATTTGTTTAACTCATGTAACAACGTTTGTTTACATTTGAATAGAGGCAAATATGGCGGCCATGCAACGCCGTCTGGTGTTGGAAGTGAGCGGTGAATTGCTTGAGCATGCACCCAACAAACACCACAGTTTCCATTCCTTTTATTACACATACAGTCTTCAAGATTCAGTCTCTGTGACGTTACTTGAGAATTTCCAGCTGAATCAGTTTTGGGGCCCGAAATAGTCGTGTTAGGGCTACTATGGGCTCAAACAGGAAATTTCAAATTTATCTGGAAAAAAAATGCTGTGAAATGGATTTTGGTGTGTTAACAGCGCCACGAACGTGCAACGGTGGTTTGTCGAACGAGCATGTTGACAAGTCTGGCTAGTTCATCGATTGGTTTTGGCAGCGGCGAAGTATTCAGATATCGTGCTAGGGCGTGTTTCCATCAAGTGGTTCTTGAAGAGTAGGTGGGGTCGGTTTGACGCGATGGGTGGACACCTGTCAAGTTAGAAAACACCGAGGTAGAATAAAAAGACAGGCTCGATAAAGAAGTGCAAATCTGAGGAATTTGCCTGTTATTTACGAGTTTTGTGTCTGTTTGCGGTCGTTTGTCGTAATTTTTCCTGTTTACAATAGTGAGGAAAATGAGATTTTTATTTATTTTATTAAAAATTAGTTTTGAATGTTTGTAGTGGGTTTAGTGGAATTGATGGATTTGTTAGTGTGAGGTAACTTTAATAATGCATAAATCAATGAAATTGCAGTTTACGTGTAATGTGTCAAATAGAGATTAAACTTAATGTGTAGTTGCGTTTACATTTTCATCTAAAGTAAAAATGTTTAACGATGAAATTGTGGCATAATGCAGCGATGGGCTATAAATTATAGTATAAAAAAACTGATTATTGTTGCCAATAAAAGAGAAAACAATAATAATGCCATTGTAAGATCTGCTTTGTCGAATGTTTGTTTCGTTTTATTGTCATGGCAACAATAGACTTAAAAACGAGAGTTTTCGACCTATAATTTAAAATTTTCATGTTTAATCTGGGTTAACAACATTCTTAAACAAATTGGAAATTTTCTAATTATATTTATATAGTTTGTAGGTATACAATCGTGGTCAAAAAAATTGTGAGCAGCATTGGCCAAAATAGGCAATTACGTACGCATTCTGTGTGGGAAAGCTTTTCTTATAAGGATAAAAACTCTCCACCACTTCTACACTTTATGCCTACACAGTTAACTGATCTGTGAGTCTTTAAGTGAAGTAAATTCATCTAAGAAGGTCTGTGTGAGCCTACTTTTGTCAGAACTGCTGGTTACAATTTCTTTGACTAGAATTGTAAGTAGTCTTAAGGCTTAAGGTCACGTCCTGACAACAGACATACATCAAAACTTACAAATTAAGATATCAAAGTCAAACTGAAACACAATCCCAACTACATCTTAAA
The DNA here is from genome assembly GCA_034695885.1 of Geophilus flavus. Classification (NCBI taxonomy): domain Eukaryota; kingdom Metazoa; phylum Arthropoda; class Chilopoda; order Geophilomorpha; family Geophilidae; genus Geophilus; species Geophilus flavus. Next base: position 3,206 of record JAQFZO010000397.1, read on the forward strand.
TAGAGGAATGGAAATCTAAAGGCTAGATAATTCTGAGTTAGCGTAAACACAGGCTAGCCCAGTTTAAGCTAACCAAATAGCTTTCTTTAGGCCACACTGTTTGCACAAAAAAAACTAGTTAGTCATACTGTAATTAAGTAGTCAATAAACACAGGTACCAGAAGTAGTTAATGCAAAACAAAAGAAAATGGAAGATAATTCGACCGTGCCATTCACTTTCCCAGAATGCATTTGTACTGATGCATTCTGGGAATTTTGTTATAGCTGGCCCAAACCAAACCAAACCAAACCAAACCAAACAAAACCGGCTAGCTTAAAAATAAAGCCATAGTAGTGTTTGCACTTATTTCCAAAAACTAGTTCTTTAGATCAAAGTCTAGTTTTTTTATCGTATAGTGCGTAAAGGATTTTGTCTTGATGAAGATTTATCTCGATGCTCCATTCTATCGATTAATTCGTCTCCGGTCAAATTCTACAATACGCAGTACCATACTTCGGGCGAAATGCGATGAAAACACACAATCGGAGTCTTCGGATGTTGTAAATCTATACCCAAAGTCATTTGAGGAATGCATTAAGGAATTATGAGAACTCTATTTTTCCCGTAAACAACAAATTGACAAAAACATCAAAAAAACAAAACAAACAAACCAAAAATAAACGATTGCAGTGAAGCAAACACAAGAAACTGTAGGGGAGATGTTTTGAAGAGGGAAGATCGTCGAGTTTGGTATACATATAAGGCCCTTGCACTCTCCCTCATCTTGCTTTAGCGTCTAGTTATGCTAATTATCGTTGATGACAATGTCATGTTGCTTAATCGAATTAGTGCTGTCAGCCAGTATTAACGCAAACTACGAGTCACGAGAGAAAAGAGAAAAGGGCGCACGACCATCAAGATGCTAAGTGTTTTCGATTCCAACAGACTTAAATTGGAGAGAGTGAGGTATGAGGGGAAAGCCGTCTTGCGGATTTGCTGCGCTTTGCTCCGCTGTGCTCCGCTGTGCTTTGCCGTGCTGTGGGCCCTCGAATCGAACGACTTGTTACACAAGTTTGACCCTGTTGGTTGCGTGACCCGGCTGATTGGTTGCACGTTAAAGCAGTGTGTTGTGCACTACACACTGCGCCCGGAATTGCATTAGTCTAATGTGCTTATCATTGCGCTCTATTTGGAAAAGGAAGCATCCTTGATTCAATTAACTTACTTTACTTTTCTTTTCTTTGTCTTGTGTACCGATGACTTGCACAAGTTTTTAGACAAAGTGCTAGTCATTTTTTCTCTTCCTTCTCCTTGTTTTAACGTCTTTTCGTTCCTTTTTGTTTTTTGTTTAAACATTTACTCGGGTTTTTATTTTTATTTTTATTTTTATATTTTGGAAAAGTTAGTGTGTTGGAGCGAGTTGTAGTTTTTTTTTTTTAAAGAGTTTGTTTACTCGATTTTGAAGAAGATTTTTGTTTTTATTACCTGTTGAATTGCGTTTTAAAGTCGTTTGACTCGTGTGTGAGTCGGCTCGACTTTTTTTGGTTCCGGAAGTGATGTAGTCACGGATGTCTTATGGTTATGATTCTGATGAGTTGATCTCTTTAAGATGACTCTTATTTTCCTCTTTCTTCTAGAAAAGTCGGATTTTCGTGTTGAAGTGGAGTCGAGTTCCATCAATAATGAGAAAACTGGGGTTAATAAATCGCGGACCGTATTCCGTAAAGAAGAAGAACAGATTGCACTTTATTTAGCAGATGAACTCTATTTGGGGAAAGAGAAGGTATGTTAGTATCGTGCGTTCGTTCGATGATTTAAACCGAAACCGCACTCCAACAGAGACTTTGCGGAGGCCAATTTTATCGCTTTATGGCTTACACTTTATAATTTATAAGTTGTTGAGCTTTGTAAGTCGAATTTTCGACTTATATAAGGTACACTTAATTTATGTTGTTCGCATGCGCAGTACGTCATTTTCACCAGGTATAGAACAATTTTATATTATGGGCTATGTGAATCAATGGCTTTGTATAAGTCATAAGTTTATAAGATAAGTTTATGCTTTGAGGAAACTCCCTATTACTGCGATCAGCGCCATCTATTGTCACAATACACTGACAGATGAGTTGGTTGGATGAAGCCTTAATACTGTAGGACTCACTTTTCTTACTCCAAAGGTGGAAATCTGACCCCTTTGCAGAGTAGTATGAACATTGTCTCTAGTAGCAGAAAGTTGAACTACTCAATTGCTGTTTGGGCAGCATGGGGTAGAGGAAAGATTTTGCCTGAAATTAGCATTCACCAACTTTTAGAAAGTTTAATAGTTTAAAAGTCAGTTTATGAGCACAGTTTTCAAGATCATGATTCATGTTGACTTTACTTTGAACGCCACCTAGTGATTCCCCGATGTTAGCTTACAGTTTAAAAATATTAAAATTAGTCATAAAAATCGATTTGATTTCAGTCAATACGTGACTTTGGAGAAAATGCAATAAAAGGGATTATATTAATTAAAAATAACAACAAATTTGATAAACGGAATTATCTTAGTTAAAGCATTAAAGCATGAAAATTTAAATACGGCCATTAAAGAGCGGGTGTGGGGAAGATAAGTGTGAATTGATGTTGGACCCTTTGTTCTTCGATAATGGTAATGCGATAAAGTTTTCAGTTTAGTTATGACCGAATTGATAGTAAATTGTTGAAAAATAAAATTTTTAATATATACACTGCTCGAGATTGGTGCGTGCACGTGCACTGCGAACGATTTAACTTGTAATTTGGTCGGGGATTGGACGGTAGGGGTCGGGGTTGAGGGATTAGATGGTTTGGAGAAAGATGCGATTGTGTCCTAGATCATACACAGTTGACAGCAAATGTCACACCGAGTTGCGAGTGGATGTTGCACGTCACTTTCTGGCTTATTGCCATCAAACGCCTCGTGACCCCTGACTAGTCGCTCGAGCACATTAATGCAATTAAAAGCCAATGTACGATGGATTCGCAAAAGTTGCCAACTGGAACTATCTCGCATGTGACGAGATGCGATGCTTTTAAAAAGGGTTTTGCATAAAACACCTAGTGGTGGAATTTATTACTGTCTTTTTTTTAATGATGTGTAATGTGATGTTGGCGATTTATGGGGTCGGGTTTGAGGATAAATTTTGGATCGTGTTGATTGCGACCGGAGAAAATCGCAACAAGTGTGGCACGTTGTGTGATGGTTTCAAACTATACACTATAGCCGTTGTTCGGGTGGAAAAGAGGGAAATAGGAAACGGTGAATTCTGGGAAGAGAGTCCGATGTTCAGTTCTTCCTTTATCATGTTTGTGTATTCTTAGAAGTTCTGAAGCCACTTGTTTCCATTAACAGAGATAAGAAAAAAATTCCCCTATAGACGTTTCATACGGTTCTGGAGTCCGAGAGTAACTTCTCTTCAGCACTCAGGTGTGTGGCAAAATGTGATTTCAGGTTCCTTTCTTGAATTAGAAATGGGATTGTCTCCGGTTCTTTGTCGACTGTGACATGTAAGAATGTAAAATCACACGGGTTGATGGTTAAAACTACACTTGCCTTCATTCAGGTCAAAAAGAGGGGAATAGGGAAAGGTTGAATTCTGGGGAAAGAGGGGTGGCGGTCTTGGCGTAACGGTATGTTCACACATTTTTGCCACATTTTTGAAGTGAAACAAATTTTTGATACGGTGTAAAGTCGCATCATGTATGTCATAAAATCGGAAGACTGTACGTTAGGTACAGTATATAGGGCTTAAGGTCTTCAGCAGCTACTGTGAAACGAAATTCTTAAAAGACGCAATTCAAAGTGCGAATTAATCCAACAGATAGTACAATGACTGTTTGGAAACAGTAACAACATGCACAATTTGCATGCGCATCACACAGAGTCACTTCTACGAGTCAGAGAAGTGATTGAATAAACGACTCGCATTTCTTTTGCTTTTTTTACTTGTCAGTCGTGACGCTGAAATCGTCACATCCGGTTTTGAGAGGCGAACGAACTAAGAGCAAATTGATTTGCTGAGATTGAGCGCACCTGATGTTTCACCAAGGAGTCAAACACACAAGGAATGGAAATCGCTCATTGCCTATAGCGGCACACCACTGTCGGTCGCAAGTTCGAGTCTTCAGCAACGGGAATTTCAACCCAATTTGCCACCATTTTTCTTTTGTTTTGGACATCATAACTTAGTCCATAGTCACCATCAGAAACACTAAAATGGCGGAAGCATCCCACGATGCATCAGGATTCAGGAATCGAGGCCTTGGTTTTAGACTCGCCGTTTTGTAAGCAGAGGATTTCCACTCCTTCCCAGTTTCTCAAAAACATCTTTGCTTTGCTCGGCAAAATGCAATTATTTTTTCTTTCTTCAATAATTTTTTAAAACTTTTCTTAAAAGCTTGTAATGGTGCTATAGATGGATATAGCGTATTTAAACGCATCACGTGCAATGCCATCGGATTTCGGCTCGAAACGGCGATATAGATTTCCATCCTTACACAACAACCACGAAAACGTTGGCTTCACACGATGCACTCGCGCTCGGTAGTCAAACTCCATTTTAGCAAATGCGTCTTTTATACAGTTTGCATAGGTAAATCGGGCGAGCGACTAAATAAACACCTATTACATCCAAAGCCTTTTATCTTATCCTTATTTCTCTTCATTTCACGCAACATTTACCAATTTCCACCCTTTTTCCAACACACGAACCATTTTTTATTTTATATACATTTTACAATTTATTTACGTTTCGGAAAAAAAATAACAATAAATGAAGAGACGAGACGAAGGGTAATTTGGCTTTTGTCTCGATAAAGTGACGGTACCGGGGTTTTGATGAGGAAGAGGAAATGGTGGGCAAAATGGTGTTTAAAATTCATTTTTTTATCGGCGACGGGAGGTTCGTTATGGAAATTTTTCTGATTCCATTTCCTTTGAGTCGCAATCTCAACCCACCGGCTGTTATCAGGAAGAGGTAAAAGAATGGGGTAAAAGGAAAAGTCGGCAGGGATTGGGAAAAGGGAAATTAATCACCGATTGTTCGTTTTTTTTATATTTTTATTTTATTTTATTTTATTGGACGATAAGTGGCGTCGATGTTGGAACAAATTGATGGGAAAATGTTATCGTTTTAGGGTTATTGTAAAGTGATGTTTTAAGGAGAATTTTATTCGATTAAAAGGGGGTTTGTTTGTGTATATTGTGAAAAGGGAGTAATTGGTATAAAGTTGTTAATGAAATGATTGAAATGTTAATTAATATAGTAGATATGATTAATATTTGAAATGATAAAGCGGATGGAATATGAGTTATTAAAGCAAGGTGGTGTTAGCGGTTTGGGAATTAATTTGCTGCATTTTGCAAATTATGATTTCAAAAATTGTTAAGAGGAAATTGAGAGAGAAAATGTCTGTTTGTTTGGTTAGTTGGTTTGTTTTGTTTGTATGTGTGTTTTTATTTATTAAAAGTATTTGCTTTGAGGTTTTTAATTAGTTGGTTGGTTGGTGAGTGAGTGAGTGCAGGTAAGAAATTAAATTAATTTTAAGTATTTTTTCTTTAATTTTTAATTTCTGGTTGAGAGGTGGGAGGGGTAGAGAAAAAATATTAAATAATTTTCCTAGAACGCAAACTTCAGAAAAATTACAAAAGTGCAGTGTAAGGGTTACAGTACTAACTAGTTAGTGAAAAACGTCCAGAAATGTCATTAGTATAACATAAATATGACATCAAAAAGACATAGACTTGTGTGACACTTCAGATGTAATTATGAACCCAAAGTGAACGGTTACTCCAGCCCCATTAATAAGGCCATGAAATCCAATATCCACAATCTTTCCCTATTCCACATGCTGAGACGTGGTAAAAATTCTTTTACAAAAATACAACGATTTATTTAACCATTTGGTTAACAAATCAGAAATGTTCTCCGTAGCAGGAACATGTCGAATGTGGAAGAATTCTCTGTGCAACCAAACCAGTCTCGTATAAACACGTATCTCAATAGGTGTTCTTTGTTCTACAGTAAACTTAAATGTCGACATCTTTAAGACGTGTCGCGTGCATCGGGTACAAGACCCTCCCAAAGAAACTGTCTGAAATCCAATCGACAGTAGTGTAACAAAAATCAGAGTCGACAAGTCAACTGGAATTCCACTTTATACTCGATTTCAAATTCAAATATCCTGTGCGCCTTTCCTTCGATTCCTTTGTCACCTAAAAGACTTTTGCACCGTCACCGTCCTGCCGATAGAAAGCTCGCATTCATTCAAATCCAAACGAGCTGTCAAGTAATAAAAATTAGGTATATAAACGCACTATAGCAACGTGGCGAATCAATAGGGGGAAATTGAAAATTCAATTACGAAATGGAATTTTTAAACAAAATAAATAAATAAACAAACAAATAAACAAACAAGGGCAAAGCCGCAAATGTTTGTCGACGGGTAACGTGAGAAAAGCAAGAAACAATGCTTGTTAGTTTGTCCTTGGAAATCCCTTTTGGTGCGAAGGTGATGTTTGGATATCGAGGCCATGTTGAATGAAAGGTGGCTGAGGGTGGATTTGCACCTGCTTCCCTTTGCTGGCAACAGCTGCTCTCTTGTCTAATGGATTTACATTCGCCATGTAGGTATTTGAAAACATTACTGCATGAATAATATATTCCTAACATGAAGAGACATGTGTATTGATTGCCATTTTGTAACTCGTAACCTTTTTTTTTTTATTTTAAAGAGTGGTAAAAAAAGGGATTAAAGGAAGTGGAATGGGAATTTTGTATGTTGTATTGTTTGTCGGCTTTAAAGTCGTTAATTAACCAATTAAAAGTGTTTGGGAAAATGTTTTAAGTTGTAAACAGTGGAAAAGGAAAAGGTGAAAGCGAGTCGGTTGATAACATCATCATTAGTGACTATATGGTTCGGTGCAGGGTGCGTGGTAAATGGGGGTTAGGAATGCTGGGATAGTCGGAAATATTCCATTTCTGGGTAATGGCAGACGATGTTCATTGTTTCCTCGCATCGATGTATCGAGGCGGGGCAGACATGTTTATTAAAGCTGAGATTGCATTGCGTTGCATTAACTCGTGGATTTCGATCCGGTTGTGTGTTCGTTAACTATGTGGTGAACGCAAAGGGCCACGATGATGACGTGTCAAAGGAAGACGTTTTATTTAATAGGGCAATGGGCTATTTTGGTCGTGTACGACTAGACAAGAGACAATCGTCAAAACTCGCAAAAAAAAATAAAAATTTCAATTCAACGCAATTTAAAATCTGTTTTGTTGGGGCGGCCCAGTCAATGCCAAGTGGAAAGAAAAAAATTACTTTGATTAGAAGTTGGAAAAATCACCCATCTTGAAAAAATGTGTATTTCGTCACCAGATGGCGCTATTGGCACTCCATCCTTTCCAGCAAAATTTGAAATGCAATAAATATCAATCAGAATTCAAATTTGAATTAATATTTTTGGTCGTGCACGACCAGACGTGAAACAAACGTCAAAACTCGCAAATAAATATCTAAATCTCGATTCTAAGCAAACTTTTGCAACAAAATCCATTTTGTTGGGGCGACCCAGTCAATGCCACTAGGAAAGAAAAAAATTACTTTGATTAGAAGTTGGGCAAACCCGCCATCTTGAAAAAATGTATATTTCATCACCAGATGGAGCCATCGGCACTCCATCCTCACCAGAAAAATTTGAAATGCAATAAATATCAATCGCAATTCAAATTTGAATTAATATTTTTAAAATTTTATTCGAGATTTGAAATCCATCAAAGAAAGAGATCAAATTACCATAACGAACTACGGAATTTTTCCCCCCTCTTCTCTCGGTCTCATCTCATCTCGTCTCGATCCTTTCGTGTACAATTTAAGAAAATGACAGTTTCATTTTTTTCAAAATTCTAATTTCCCTTTCATCTGTTTTCCAAGTTATTGCAATTGGAATTTGATTGTTGTACATCTTAATCGACGAGTCTCGTCGGGTTTATAAAACAATTTTTTTTCACCCGATTAATTCGATGCGAGACGTGCACCCACTTTGAATGATGAGCCCGAAGGGAAACGACACTCCACTCCACCACCAGAGGGAGTTTTAAAAAAAAAAATTCAACAACTTTTGGTACAGAAAATACAAAATTTTCTATTAGAAATTAATTTCACACGAGATTCTGTCATTAAGAGCAAATGCTGGCATATTGGAAAAGACATTCCACGCATACCGACGAATATTAACCTCTTTGCTGCTATTTTCCTCACCACACCCTTTTTTTTTCTTGTTTGATTTTTTTTTCTTGTGTATCATTAGAGGGCGCGTCCTTGCATTACACTAGCCAGATACACAATCTTTTTTTTTCTTCATTTTTTTTTTGCTGGAAAATGTCAATATAAATTTGCAGTGGATGGAAGGAAGGAATTTTTTGTATCGTTAAGGAGGATGGGATTGATGAGTGTATCAAAATAGAGTCGAGTGGACAGCAGTTTGTTGGGGTAGATAAAGTGGAAGAAGTGTTTACTACTGAATGGCACGAGGTCACGTTGGTTTTGAAGGAATTTTATTCTGGAAGGAAATTAAATTAAATTCAGCTTGATTGAAGTCTTGTGAGGCAGTTTTGCAGTGCTGAGCCAAGTTTTGTTTTGTTTGAAATTTGTGATGAAATGTATTCAGTGAGTGGATTTTTAAGATGCTGCTGAAAGAAGTTCAGACTTGAATTGTTTAAGGAATGCAACCAAAGATTGGTGATTGCAATGCAGCTAATGATTGTTGAAATAATGCATTCAACAATCGTTGAATTAGTTCATTCAACAATGTTTATTAATTGTCTACTACCAGAGCATTATTGGTGAATGCATTATTTCAACAATTGATGATAATGCGCTGCTCAACAATTGATGTATATGCTCTGTTCAACAATTGTTGAATATGCTATTGTTGAATATGCTATTATTAAATAGTATATTCAATGATTGTTGAAATAGTGCACATAAAACAATTGTTGGAATAGTGCTTTCGACAATTGTTGGAATAGTGCTTTCGACAATTGTTGAAACGAAATATGCATGGACTGCCAGACGGTTATTGTTGTATGCACTGTTTCAACAATTGTTGAATGTACCATTGTTGAAGTAGTGCACATATAATAATTGTTAAAATAATGCATTCAACAATCACTTTCATAGTCTCATTGGACCCTTATTGAAAAACAACGATTACTCTGCATGTTGCATAAATGGACACTCGAGAAGTCGTTCACTGGGAAACTACAGACAGACAGACAGACCATCCACAGAGACATGCAGTAGAAATAAAAATGTTTGTTTTCCCATTCTTTTAATGTAACATTGCCTCGTGGATCGGATCGCAGAATAGCGTGCTTTCTTTTCGCATTCGGCAATAAAAGACATACGCAGCATGTCACTAGGTAAATAACGACTGCCCGAATTCAGACACAACTCAAACCACATAGAAAAGAAAGAGATAAAATGTAAAGCAGTTAGAAACAGAAGCAAACGCCGTGTTCGCATGCTGTAAATCCAGCAAAAACTTTCTGGTAAACCTTCGACGGCCATAGTCGATTTCAAATTCGAATATGAAATTGTGCCATCGTTCGGAACTGGAGCGTGATAAGAAACAAAGTTGGCCATTAAACGTCAACCGAAAAGATATTTTATAAATCCCTTTAGCGCACCACGATAAGAGAAACACGAATAATGTATTTTTCAATAAAAATATTTTTAACTTTTATAAAAAGAAATTAGAAAAATTGTGAATGTTAATGTAACAGTATAGATTTGAATTTAAATCGATTCTTTGTTATACATATGAAGTTTATTGTTCAATTGGTCAATGCAGAGACGAGTGATTTTAATAGGTTTAAGTAGGTTTAGTTTTACGGCTGTTATAAAGCCTCATATCTCGTTTGCACTAGACTCAGCTCAGATGTATAAGCTAGCTTATTGTGACCTAACTTATTTTAAGCTGGATATTTCTAAGCTAGCATGTTCGCACTCATAAGGGTAAAACTTGTTTCTCCAGATGTGAATAACCGAGTGAACAGGAAAAGGAAGTATAGTTTAGCCAGAAAGGAGTAATCTACATTTTAAACATGGTTGCAATAACGGGCTATCAGTTTTTAACATGTAGAATGGCCTCCTTGCGGAATAAAATTGCTGTAAATAACCACAACAGGTACTGTTGAAAAAAAATTGTAATTACAATTGTGTACAAGTAAGCACGGTTAGTTACAACAATGAAAACAATATCGTATGGTATGCATGATTTTTCTCTTTAGCAAAAATGGATATTTGAATTGGTCTTCCCACAGAATTCATTCTGGTCAACAGTTTGATCCGCCATTTTGTCAAACTTCCAAGTGCAATGCATTGTGGTTTGTTGCAACCTCAGTTTTTTTGTTAGTTTACTGTTTATAAAAAAAATAGATGCCCTTTCATATTTAATAATATGTTTTTCTTGTTACAATTACATCTTGTTATTGTTAAGAGTTTTGTTTACTTCTCACACAGTTTCTTAACCTAGTAAAGTTGTTCCCTTTTTAACGGCATTGGACCTGGGCTACACTGGAAATCCAAGTGACTAAAAAATTCATTGGACACTTCATTTAGTGACTAAATAGTCTAAATTTTTGACACTTCTAGCATAAATGAGTAAAATGACTAAATTTGGTTGATGTCTATTTTACAGTTGGTTAAATGTCTCCTTTATACTCTAGAAATCCAAAAGCCTTTCTTTTATGCAATCAAAGTGACTAAATAAAAAGCGACTAAAATTGAAATTATTACGTCTACATTCGATCGTAGAAATAGAAGTGTCTAGAAGTGTTTTTTGTAACTTTGGCGTTACAACTTCTCTAAATATGCGTACCGTAGTAAAGAAAGAAGATGGATGTATCAGCGTCAGAAGTGAGAGAATTCACTTATATTCCTAAGATTGCACGCATAATGCATAATGAATTCTAAGTTTTATTTTTCTAAGAGACATTTAGAAGTCGGGATTTAAACTATGTAGTCACTTTTCATTTATTCCAACTAAAACGACTAAATAGCTACCGTATAGCTTTTTAGTCACTTTAAACATACAATTTAGGCTTTTGGATTTCCAGTTATAACTGGCTTAGCTCAATCTACAGTAGTTTAACATCATCTAAACCTCTCGATTTTAAAACTAGCTTTGAAATTTAATCTAGCTTAAATTTTGTAACGCAAACAAGTACGGCATATCAAGCTGTAGTGTTCTAGACTTAGTTCGTGCATTGTTGCAAAAGCACAAACGTGAAATAAAAACATGACGTCACTCCGAGCATTTTTTATTCAACGAAACACTCCGTAACATTTAATTAAATTTCAAAAAAGACGAGACCGAAAAGAATGCGTCGGGGAATCGGACGACACGACAACGACACCTCGCGTTAAAATGGTATTGCGAGGTTTTAAAAATAGTAATACCGTACAAAGGGCACATGTGTAAGTGTTTGAATGGCGCTTCTCATCTCGGCGAGAATGTCGCTTTGCTCTCGTGTGTTGGCGCAGAGTAATTCAATTACGAGCTCAGGCGTCTGTAGTACAGTGCATGTGTGTGAAGAGGAAGCTAGGAATGCATTTCGATTACATTTCTTATTTTCTCTTTGCTCCCATCAGCGTTAGCACTCGTAAGAAATAATATCACGTGCAAAACGAAAGGGTTGTGAGTGTGTGTGTGAGTAAATAGCCGAGTTTGATCAATCGTCGCTTAATTATTTGTGTCGCTTTAAACGAGATTAGGTTTGGGAAATTTGAAAATTCTGCGTCGGATTTTGCTTCGTCCTCTCTGCTCCGTTGTTTACGTTTACTCCATTCGAAAGTGGATGAGGATTAATCAACATTTATTATTGATTGCTGCGTTCAATAACATCTAGGTTCAGTTAACTCTGGGTTTTTTTATATTATATATATATATATGTTTTTTTGTTTGTGGTTTTTTTTATTTGGTGTGATAGGGTGTTTATGTGATTGCTTTATTTTTTTTTTCTTGTTAATATCTAATTACTGAGAGATTGTCATAATGAAAATAGACGTTCAAAAAAGTTTGTTGTTGTTTTTTATTAGTGGGGTGTGGAAAAATGGATGATTGGCTTGTTTTGATTTGTTTTTGATTTTTTTTAAAATATTTTTTGTAAAATGTTGCTTGCTGCCCCTTAATTTTTGGGAGTGATTGTTGGATGGGCTTTTGCTGCACGACATTTGAAAACTTTCTAGTTCTATGAATGCATTAAATTATAAACGGATAAATTTGATTCGAGTAATAATAATATTATTAATATGATATATTATAAATATGGTAAAAGTTATTATTATATTAATAATTTGCTTGGCTTTTGTATTAATAGAATTGTTGCTATTTATTAAATTTTGCATGTTTATGATTTCATAGAAATTCTCAAATGTCGTGCAGTACAGCCCACCCTAAAAATCACTTCCAAAAATTAAGAGGCAGCAACATTTTCAGAAAAAATAAAAATAAAAATAATGTCACTCAGCAAAGCCCAACTAAAAATTACTCACCAAAATATTAAGGAGCAGCAATATTTTCAAGAAAAAAATTTAAAAAAAAATTATTTTTGTATCTATTTCCTAAACATCGTTATTTTACTTAAGAAATCTGTGCAACTGACCGTATTAAGACATTGAAGCTGAGCAGACGACTTTTTATTTAAAAAAAATCTCGTTCTTTATCCAGTGTAAGCAATTTTTCAACTCTTAAGTGAATGTTCTGGTTTTTGAATAATCTTCCCCCAGCAATATCTTACATCTACTTTAAGCAGCACTTTACGTTTTTTTGCTTCTCGACACACGTGACATGTTTTGTCTAACATGTAACATTTTTCTCTCTCTCCACTCGATTTCTCCAACCCAACCCAACCAAACCCAACCAAAACCCGACATTTTCCCCTTTTTAAAGGAATTCAACTTTTTTTTATTATTTACTTTTATTTACATTTTTAAAAATTTTTTAATTACAATTTTTACCACCAGAGAAAAGAGAAAAAGAATGAAACTAATTGAAATTCTTTTTAATGAAACACACCTTTAAGATGACCCCGTAGTTTATATATAAATAAAAAGCTAAAACGCTCTAAGATAAAGTTTTCTTTTTTTGGGAGATTTTTATTGTTTATTAGGTATGACTTGTTGTGAAAGAAAATTGTGGGTGGGAAAGGGAAAATATGGAGTTTGTAAAGCAAGAGACGCATTAAGAAAATGAAAGGTGGAGGTTATGAAATATTGTATTCTTTTGGAGCCAACATTGCGAGTTGATGTTGGGTGGGGCATGGAGAAGGGAAAGGAAGGCCAGCTGCATCGCTATATGGCACACGAGTTGAAAAGACTTGACTTAAATTTATTGTGACAAATATACTCGCTCATGTTGATGATGATGATTATAACAAAAGCATTGGAAGAATTTTTTTGTGTGTTGGTTGGTTGGTATGGGAAAGTAAGAAATTGCGAGTTGAATGGAAGAAAATGAATGGAATTTTACAAAAAAAGGAGATTGAATAACACTTTAATTTAGGAAATTAATTTGCATCTCGTGTGAGTTGAGATTTTATAATTAATTATTATTGCAAAAATGGGTGGAGGCTGGAAAGTTTAAAGTGATAAAATTTTGTTTTTTTGGATGTTGGATGGAAGTTTAAATTTTTTGGGTTTGAATAATGTTTGGGAGGATAAGTTTGGGTTTGTTTGGTTTTGAAGATGATTGATGGAGTGATTGTTGGAGAATAATGTGTTTTTCTTCACAGTTGTTGCAAAAATTGTTTTCACAACAATAGTAAAAATCAAGTTGTTTTTACAACATTTAATACATCGATTTTTTCTCAAACAACAAAATCCATTTGTTTTTACAGTTATTGTAAAAACAACTATCTTTTATGTTATTGTCGTGCTGTTATGACAATAAACTACATTTGTTATTGCTTCACACGTTTTTACAGTGCAAACTGTAAACAATCCTAAATTTTAATCTATAAATAATAAATTAAAAAGTAAAATTCACATTTTTTTGTACGATGAGTCATCCAAAGACACTTTCTCCCACTTTTTTATTTTTTCTCCTATGGAAATTTGAAAAATTCTTGAAGGAAAATAGAAAAGTGGAATTGCATTTAGAAACCATCTTTTATCACTTTCGCTTTTCTATATAATGCGATTGCTAATGGATTCTTTTTTCCCTTCTTTTTGACGGATGATGGCAACACCAAAGAATGGAAAAAATTGAAAATTGGAAGCATCACAAAAGAAAGTGACTTTTCATAATTTTTCTACGTGTTCGATGATGTGTACTTTACCATGTTCGCTCTTCCTTCACTCCATTAAAAAGATGTATGTAACCATTCTAGTAATTTGTCACTATTCCCTTCATAATAACAAACCAAAATACAAACTCGACACCAAAAAACATTTTCTTTAATTAAAAAAAAAAAAATTAAAAATCACAAATAATTTTTTTTTTTTGAAAAAATATGGATACCTCTTAAACTGAACCCCATTTCCCTTCCCCACCTCAGAGGAACGCTTCAAAACTCGGCTGTCATCAGGACCCACGATTGATGAATGACTCCCCAGTTCAGGGAAGCGAAAAAAGGGGAAATATATTTATTAAAAAAATATAAAAAAAAAATTTAAAAAAATTGGATCCCCAATATGATTAATGTAAACAAATTTTTTTTATTTTTTAAATATATATACATGGAATTAAATTTTTTATTGTGAACAATTTTTAAAAATTTTAAATAGAATTTTAAAAAATGATTAGGTGCATTTTTGTTTTGTTTTTCTCGTGTTTTTGAAAATGTTTTTCCTATAACCGTAAAATATGAAATTGCATCATCGTTTGTCTGTTGATGCATTATACGTATTAGACACTAGTGGTGATACAAACAAATTTTAAAACCATTTTGCAATTTGACACCAGGATTTTGTGGGTTTGGAAACTCACTACATGAGCAACTCAGAACAGGTCATCAGATAGATAGGCCAGCATCAAAGAGACCCAGTAATGAGTAGGCTAACATATTGTTACTGCCATTTTGACCACAGAATGTCATTGACGAAAAGACATTTAAACCGGGAAAAAATAAACGACCTGACCAATTTTTATTTTTTTTATTATTTTTTAGCATTAGTTTTTCTGCCTCCTTGGTGGCCAAATTAGCAACTAATAATCAAAAAGAAATAAAACAAAAGTATTTGGTCTATAGATGCCAGATGGTGTTTTTGGCTGTTTTTGTCATAAATTGAATGCACCTAGGGAATTTGAAGTCGAATGTGAGTTTGGAAAATAATGAAGCGCAATCAATGAATTGTTATGTGAAGAAAAGGTCGAACTCGAGGGTATGTGTTTTGGAGTTGTTTGTGTAAATAGGAATCCTTTTTAGTAAACACCAAGCTATTTAGACTCGAGGCCATAAAAGTGCTCTTTTCCTACAAACAGACTCGTCTTATTTACATGCAATATGCTAGAATTTCTGTTATGGCTGCGTGTACATTTATTTTATTTCAATTTTTTCTTCTCTTCTCTCCTTCTTCTACTTCTTCTGGGGGTGGGTGAGGGTGGGGTTGAGCATCGGGGAAAAGGAAGGGCGAAGGGAGAGAGATAGAAGAAGTGTTTTGAACTGAAAGCACGCACGATTTAACATGTAAACGAGTATGTTATAAAAATGTATGCATTTTGTAGAAAGGAAAAAGGGGAAAAAATGGGAGAAATGTAAGTAATGAGTTTATGGGATTAGTTTGAATTAAAAAGAGGACATTTTGAAAGCTTTTAAGTGTCGTGTGTAAATCCTGTTTTATTTCTCGGTAGCAGAGGAGGAAAATAAAGTTCAATTAGTAATTATAGTGCGAGTTTGTTTACTGCTACGAATAAACTGATTAATGATGTATTCAAGTTAAAGTTACCGAGTTCGTCGGTTAATTGATCGTTTTTCTTTTCTTTTGTAGGTTTCGAACGAAGGCTTCGATCGCTCGACCCTTGCATGTGAGAATTTTTAACGTTGAGAGGTGGACGAGCCGGAGAATTTATGCCGAGACTCATAGAACGAGATTTTCTGCTTATTTTGGTCACGTGACTAGTGTTACACATCATCTAGACCTCGCAAGACGAGATAAATGGCAGGCGAACTGTCGGACCACGGCATCGTCGAGCATCGTTTTTGTGTTATTCCGGGTTTTCATGCCACCATAGGCAGTCATCTTGAAAGCAACATACATCGAGAGAATGTAAGTTATCGTCTTATGTCAAAAAAATACTCTTTCTGACCTTTCTCGAAGTTTTTGTCTACGGACAAACGTTATTGCTTACTCACAGTACTTCAAACAAGATCCAGGTTAAGATCTCACGTATTCCTCATGTAGATCTTAATCCGGATCTTAAAATGAGTTTTGCCTATTCGCATTCATGCTTGTTTCTGGTAAAATTAGCGCCAAAACTTAAGCGTTTGCAGGTTTTATGTCTTTTGTTTGAGAGAAACAAAAATCTAGACTTCTGTTGTCGTGTTGCAATAGGAAAAAGGGCAATCGTGTAGAATAAGGAACCGGAAACAGAACTTAACCTATTCATTTCGTGGTATTCCATTGTCGGAAAAAGACTGCGGTGACAGTCTCTTGGAAAGTGTGTAGTTATTACGATGATGACTGAAATGATGCAACCAAAATTCTGTTCTGTCAAATTCAAATGCCAATTTAGGCAGACTCCTGTTGTGACAACACAGCAGGGAAACCATTTTTTCTTGGAATTTTCAAAATACTGCCACTAGATGTCGCTTGGTAAATTGGTTTTCCGACTGTTCATACCTTAACCAAACGAAACTACATTCCATCTCGAATGCTCGCTCTTTGTCGGCACCTGCACGGAATAATGGCGGTCGATTGTTTGAAACTCCGTCTGTATAGCAACACTCGTGTAATGCGGGTGAGTCCAATCTGACTCCGATGCTGCGAATCGACGAAGCATAAATTCCAAAGATGGGGAAAAAAACCGCGTTTGCCTCCATAGGAAACAACCTGTTAAAAACATTTGGGAAAAATAGAAAAATTGTATATATATGTTCCAATACATTATACAGAAGAAGAAAATACCAAGAACTTTGTTTATTGTTTCATTCAATATTTGATACTGCAAGTAAACAGGAAGAATCTTTTGAGCAAATAAGCGGATTTCCATCTGATTAAATCGAGTATTTCCTTTTTTTTCTTATTCTTCATTTTTTTAAAATCCTTCTTGATCGATATTGTAATTAAATGTGAAAAATATTTTATTTTCACAATTTTCAATTTAAAAAAAATTTTTTTTGTCAATGAAAAGTTTTGATGGGAGTTTTTTAAAGTTGGAAAGACGAGTGATTCCCATTCTTTTTCTTTTCTCCCCTCACTCACTCACTCACTCATTCTCTCTCATTCAGTCACTCACTCAGTCTCAATTTTACTCGAATGTTGTGGAAGGAAGGAGGGAACGGGTGGATGAGTGTGTGGGGGCGGGTGTTGGTTGCGGGGGGGGAGAGAGAGAGATGAAGGTATTGTGAATTCTCTCGAAAATTTCTTTGCCACTCTCTCATTGATTGCCATCATTTCATCGCTTGGTCGGCCTCCACCTGCCCACCTTTATCAATAACACTGGGCCCCCGTCGATCGATTTTTGAAGCTGAACTGAACGGGTCGCGCGTGCGAGATGGTTTTTGCCACACTGACCGGTGGTCAGTTTTACGCCTCACACCCCAAATACCATTTTTGATGGCGTTGGATGTGGGAAATGGGGAGGGGAGGGTTGGGGGGTAGGCAGCAAGTGTCTCGCGCCAAGTTTTGTAGAAAATGGTGCCGTTGGAGGGCGCTGCATCGATGGTTATCACTAATAACAGTGTCGGTTCTCCGAAAGCTGCCCCTGAAAATGGCCTTTCTCATTCTATATGGTGGAGAATTGCGACTTGCCTGTAATGCACTGATCCCAATTTGGCCTCTGGTGTGAAAACAGGCCAACGCCCTCGAACGTATCCAGCAGCAAATTCAATCTGCACTCATATCGGACTAAATTTGGAGTTATTGGTTTGCAGTGTGCGCGTGAACAACCGATCGAGTTTGGCTCGTGTGATGTGCCATCCGACAACCCATCCCACATCATTTATTGCCAAACTCGTTTTCCTCTGTCCAGTACTACTACTCCATGCTGCTGTCCACTTTGCAAATATTCTTAAGACGAGCTCATTAAAACTCGGACAACGGCTGTGGTCACCGATTCCAAAGTCCGAGCATGTCTTTTATACCGCACACGAGCCAATTAAAACACCGATTTCGAACGCCTACGGGCCACTTTGATTCTTGTTTTGATTCCACTCATTAATCCGTGATCTCTCGACCCCTGGATGCATAAAACTCCACTTAATCGATGCCCCAAAACTTCGCCAATCCCTCTCCCGCAACGTGTGTCTCTGTGTAAATTTATATATAAATATAAAGATTTCTCTGCTGAAGGGATGGATGCCGTCGGTATGGCAACGCCCGATGGAGGTGACGTGGATTGTGCCAAGTGGTGACACTGATGGATGATGGTTGAGCCAAAGTGCGCAATCACTGGTTTGAATACGAACACGGATCTCGTATTAGCCTCTCGGTGTCACGAGAAACGCGTTTTCTCCCTATACGACCCACTTGTTCGCATCTTTTACTATTTGAATATCAATCGACACCAATTCGACTATATTTTTAAAAAAAAATTTCTGAAAATTTTACTCGGGGAGAGTGAGTGAGGTGAAATGAGATGGGAAAATGATTTTTTTTTTTGAGTAACGGAAGTGGCTTAAAAGTGTGTGTGTGTGATCCGAGGATATTTGGGGGGATGATCATGAATGTTGTTGCATCTCTTAGCGAGCGATGTCTTCCTTGTCTGTTAACGGTTATGAGGCCCTACAGCACGAGACATCTTCGCTTAATTGGACGTGAGAAATAAATATGCATTAAGGAGTTGATGTTCGCTTCGAGGCTGCATGAGATGCGAGTGAAGGAGGGACGCAGATCGATGGTTTCATGCTAAGTAATTCTGCATTTCAATCCAATCAGTCGAGCCATTTTTTTATTTTTTATTTTTTCATCCGGAAAATTTTTTTTTTAAATTTTTAAAATAAAATTTTTTTATTTTTATTTTTGGGGAATGGAATTTGATGAAGTTGATTCGATATTTTGAATTTTGAGGTGGAAGTGTGAAATTGATATTCGTGTGTAAATGAATTTTTATAGAGGGTTTTGAATGGAAGATTGGGTTTTGTGGCGTTGCGGTGACAAAGATCATGCGCTTTGTACTGGGGATGGTGAGGTGACGTTGGAGTTAAAGGAAAGTGAAGGAAAAATTGAAAATTTTTTAAATTTTTTTTTTAAAATTTAATTTTTGAAAGGGTTTGAAGGTTTTGATTAATTTTTATTAAGTAAACGTGGTTGAAATTTGAAAGGGGATTTTTTCTTAATGTAATGGATGTTATCAATAGGGTCTGGTTCTGTTCTGGTGTGACATGGAAAAATGTGTCTCGATGTATTATTAAAATCGTGGCTTAATGGGTCTCTGGAGAATAACCACAGTGCAATGAACAAAAGGTAAATGGAGCTTACAAAAGGAAATGTTGTGTAATAGGTGAAAGGAGGGATTGGGAGGGAGTTTAAAGGAATTTTTGATTTAAAAAAAAAGTCAAAGTTTATGTATGTTTGACCCCAAAAATTGAAATATTTATAGTTTTAAACACAAAAAATTGAAATTCTCATAATTTTAAACCCAAAAAATTCAATTTATCACTATTTTGGATCTCTAAAATTCACATTTTTACATTTTCAACAACAAAAAATTCAAATTATTATTTTACACCCAAAAAAAATATAACACATTCATCCACCCATCAAATCACCTTTAAACTAACATCTTCATAAAAAAATCCTCCACGCGTATAAAACAACAAAACAAACAATTTTTCCCTTCCTAATTAAAAACTCACATTTATTTACTAGACTCACTACATATTTTTTAATTTTTTCTCTTAAAAATGTTGTTAGACTCGCTGGTAATGGCGATTATGTGTGAGGGTGGCAGGTGCGAGACTGCTGCAGCGCTCTGACGCACTTACTGCACCAAGCCAAGCACTAGCTGGGCGTTGTTGCTCTCTCCCTTTCTCCCACAAACACACGGGCGTCGACGGCATCGGCTGGCAACACTTTTAACCCCTCGGACGATCCAGGACGGTTGCCAAGGAGGTCGGTAGTGTCGATCGTCGTCATCCGATGGGAGACGCGATCCCAATCGACTGCGGTCACACCCATCATTTGTGACGTAAGCAATTTCGCTCACTCGTGAGTGAGTGAGTGAGTGAGTGAGAGTGTGAGAGTGAGTGTGTTGTGTGCATATTCGAGTTTGCTTAAAGGGAATCGTGCGCAAGGTGTGGCGTGACTCGTCACACGATGGATTCGAATTTTCTTATAAAAGTGTAATTAATGCGTGTCGGCATGCAATTAAAGCGGATGATGCAGAGCACGTGCGATGCGAATCTGCGACGTCGATTTGGGTTTTTTTTTTAAATTTTGGTGATCGATTTTTATTTGCATTTGAGTTTTATACATTGGACGGTTTATTAATGCGGCTTAAAGAGCTGTGTTTGTGAATGTGATAGATTAATTTCATTTTCAGTTAAGCGCATGGTGAAGTCGATGCCAGAAATACTCATTTATCATTTTTAAGGAAGGAAGTGACACGTCGCCGAGACCTCATCTCGAGGCCATCGCGTGCAGTGACAACGAAGAGACGAGACGGGAGAGAGAGAGAGAGAGAGAGAAAGAGACAGTCGACGACGAAGATGATGTCGTGTCTGTGTCTTTTCTCTTTTTGTACAGTACATGGGGTTTCTCTATCGGTTCGTACCGGTACCATAAACCGGTATACAGTACAGGGTGGAAGAAAAGTCTGGACCCGGTCAAATAATTTCTAAATATTTAAATTTGATATAGAAAAATCTGTTTAATTGAGATTATCCGACGATTTGCTCGAATTTGAACACTGGCCTCGTTTTCGAGGGTAAATGCTCTGTATCTTTTAATCCGTTGAAGATGGAGAGAAATTTCCAATTGGAGAGTCATACAGGAGCTTCTGATTAGTCTAAAAATGATGTTACTTTGTACCTCTGATGTGGAATTATTTTAAAACATGGGTCTTTTTTCGATCAAAGATGAATTTGAGCTATAAATGTGGTGAAATTTGAGTGAGTCGTTGGATTTGGGCTTATACTCCCTTTAATGTGTGCTTGATCAAACAGGTTTTGTTTATGTTTTAGCATTTAGAAATTATTTGGCCAGCTCCAGGCTTTTGTTCCAGTCTGTATATTTCAGCATTTTTGAAATACCAAAAATCTATTTTATTTTCCGGTATTGTGCTGGTTTTAGGTTCTGGGGTTTTTTGGGTGCTTTTTGAGTAATTTTGAATTGTTTTAATTGGGTTTAAGTGGCTTTTACCCCAAAACCTTTACGACCACCACAAAAAATTAGTTAATTACACGATTTCTATTTCATTTAACACCGAATAATTCTGTTTTTAAGTTTTTAACTTAAATTTTGAAAATAATTTTACCAAAAAAACAGTTTTACCAAAAGTACTGTATTCGAAAAACCCCTTGTTATTTTGTTTTCGTGTATTTTAGTCTTTTGCGTGTGAAATGAATCGCGATTGATTAATTTGTGTTTTTAAACGGGGAGAGAAATGTGAGTTTTGAGGTGTTTTGATATGGGGTCGTGAAACCGGTTCTGTGTCAAAGGTTAAATCGGTAGGATTTTGACGTGTGATGCGAAATGTGATTAAATTGAAATTGACCGCCCGAACGAGGCTTTCCCACGTAACTCGATTCCCGGGCAAGGATTTTTGGAAACATCGATTTTCTTTCATTTTTTTTTTAAACTTTTGTTTAATATCGAATTTACTTTTATCCCATGAAATATTAAATGCCACAGATACAGAAGAGCGAAAAAAAGAGATTAAATCAAGTGATCGTGGACTCCTGGTGTCGCATTTAAGATTAAAAAAAAATAAATTCAATTTTTTTATATTTTGAAATTTAATTTTCGTGATCGAAATCCACAAAAAGAAAATGTTATGTTTGATGAAGACGGTGCGAAACGATGTATTTTATTTGTGTTTGTTTTCTATACAACATTATATACATTAAGCCAGAACTTATTGCTTTATTTATCGAATTTAGCCAAAGTCTGCGGGTGGACACATAAAAAATTGAATCCTCATGATGAACATAAAAAAAAAAGAAAGTTGCACACGGTCAATATTGGATTGTGGGCAGTTTATCTTTAGTGGTCAGCACCGGGTTTGGCTCGACTAGATTTCAATAAAAGCTGAATATAGACAAGCAGCTTTTCTCGGAAGCTCTATTACTGGACAATTTTATTTGGTCGTGCCAAACACGTACGGAGTCATTCTTTTTATGGCGCAATTTCTAAAAGATTCCATGTTGATTATAAACGCCACCGATACTTGTGGCGTCCCCCAAACAAAACAAGAAAAAAAAAATTTAAAAAAAAAATGAAAGAAAATCGATGTTTCCAAAAATCCTTGCCCGGGAATCGAGTTACGTGGGAAA
>JAQFZO010000398.1:0-25866 GCA_034695885.1 Geophilus flavus
GTCTTAACTATCTAATTCCGGAAAATGATATAACTAATAAAAATCGGATGTAAAAGGAGAATTTAATAGAAGAAAAAATATAGTAGTATATGAAGTTTGTAAAAAAAAAAAAATGTCATTCGATGGCTTAGTTACTTAGAAGTCGAGTGAGAGTCGTACAGTTGACCCAACACACTCGACACACAAAAGCAATCAGAACGGATCGCGAGATATGGGGAAAAGAATAAAGAAAAAAAAATACCTCATCGATTTGTCGTGTAATTCACAGGAAAAAATATATAAAAAAAAGAAAGTGCCTTAAGGATGAAGATAATCATAAATGGAATGGAATTAATGCAAAGTAGACATGCGATTTTTCAATTTTGTTTTTTTTTTCACAAAAAATTTTTCGTGATGAAATTTAGTTAAAAACGAGTAAACCGAGATAGAAATCTTTAATCACTACTGATAATTATGGAGTAGTCAGATATGACAAGTGATCATATGGGGTGGCAATGTGGTCATGTGACTTTTATGGTGGCGCCATCTGACGAATTAAAGTCTCAAACACGAAGTTTTTGTGACTTGAAACGTTTAAAATGGCTGTTTTTTTAAGAATTGTAAGCATTTAAGAGAGTTTTGGTGCTTTATAATACGTAAGTCACTGTCTAGGGTACGTACAATGAAATAAGACGCCTAATGTGACTTTTAAGAAGACAATTTTGATTTATAGTGAAATGAAGTGTCTCTTAAATAAGGGCACACTTTTATTTACAGTGCGGAAAGCAACTTCAGACTCTACCCGCTTTCGTGACGATGGTTTTCAGAAAAACCGACGTTACAAAAAAGTCGTTTTGCGATCTGTTTCGTGTCATTTCCGGTTACAATCGTAAAAATCGGCGACAACAGCGAAATCGAAGAGAAATTGAAAGGCAAAAACCAGAAAAAACATTGAAAACACCCAAAACCCTTGAGAAACGACGAAAAAACCCTCTAAAAACTATCCGAAAATCATCAACCGACTATTTACACATCGTAAAAATTTAATCCTCCCCAAAATCAATTTAACCGATTTGAACCGAACCAACAAATCAAACAAAATTTTTTCCCTTTCTCTCACTGAATAAAACATAAAAATACAACATTTAAACACTCGCTCGTCTTCTTTTTACATCTTTCCATTAAAAATTTACGAAATCCACACTAGTTTGCTGAGGGAATTTGATGAGTAAGTTGTCAAGCGACGTATATAAGTTGAAAGGGGGGGGGGGGTGGAAGAAAAAATAGAAGAGAAAAAAGTGATAAAAAGAGGAGAGAGAAAAAAAAATGTAAACCGATGTAGGGGAAAGAGTTCTCATCGATTTCACAAGTCGACTTTATAAGTCCCACATCGTCTCTGACTGAAAAATTGTGAGTTAGAAATAAATTTTATTTTCAAAAGATGTATTGCAAACAAGTCAAAGTCGGCTCCAATTTATAGTGAATCTCCAAGTAACATGGCGCGAGTAAAATATAAAAAAAGTGATGCGTCAAACTCAAAATGCAGTAAAAAAAAAAAAAAAATTGTTTTTCAAATTGGAAAATCCGAAATTAAAGATGAAATGTGAAAATTGGTTATTTATGCATTGCAAAATGGAATGTTTCCGCTAAGTTGAATAAACAAGTCAACAGTAATCAAGCAACACGCAAATAGGGGTAAAAAAAGACTTTTTACGAGCGACCCATTATAATTATCCAGAGTTTTGCAGTGAAGTTATCAATATTCCTCCATAAAACTCGAACTCGGGGTCTGGGTGGCCTCGAATACGAATAATTGGATGCAAAAATGTTTATTCTGCCATCGATGCACAAAATAAATGAGACGACTGCATGGAAGAACCCTTATATGGAAAATTGCAACTTGTATCAATAAGGATTTATGGGGATAAAATAAACAGAGAGTTTTGCGCATTTTGTAACGAAACGCAAATACGAAACGCAATTGTTAAAAATTTTCCGAAATTGCGCCAAAACACAAAACTAAATTCTAACGAAACTCAATCGACTTCTACGGTGCTTTATGAGCTTCAATTCGAATGCAGGACACTTAGATCGGTTCAAACGGTCCTCCTTTGAGGTTGTATGAAGTGCGCATGCTCACAACATTCGTACTAATGTTCAGCAGCGAAAGTTTGTTCAGTAGCTACCGCAAAACTCAATTTTTTGAGTGATTCGGTCAACGAAACAAAATCATTTTTCCGAATTTGCGTAAAAAATTTGCATTGCGTGGCAAAATCAGGTAAAACGCAATTTGCACAAACTGTCTGTTGTGTCAAAAATTAAACGAGAAAATTAAATCCTATGACTTATTTTTTCTCTTGCATATTTCAATTAAAAATTAAATTAAATTAAATTTGTTTGAAAAATGCAATTTTCCCAAAGATTGAAAAGTGAATAAAATTCATTATTCATCACAAGAAACTTTGAAATTTTGCTTGATTTAGGTATGCAAACAATTAATGAATTTTTAAAAAAATAGAGAAATAATTGCTTTTTCTCACCTCTCCCTTTAATTAATAAAATTTAAAAAATTAAAAAAAAAATGCTTTTAACTTGTCTTTAGTACAACTTACATTTTTTTCCCATTAAAAGCAAACCGCCCAAGTTTTGGCACGTCAAGTAAAAGTTTGGCCCTATAGGCAGAATTGAATTTTATGAGAGAATGCAAAGTGCAATAAAAAGTGCAATTAAAAAGTAATCAGCAACATTCTCTCTTGTGTTCCTTCAAGGCATCAAAAGAGCATCCTGAGCTTAAGATAAAGAGGGAAACTGAAAAAATCAAATGAAGAACACTTAACAACACCCTTATATAATCTCGCCACCGGTGGGTTTCCTCCCCCAACCATCAGTCAAAAAAATTTATAACTCGAGTTAATTTATTTCTTTTTCTGTTTTTTTTATAAAAAAAAAAAAAATTTGGCTCATTTAAAGAGAAAATTCGGAATAAATTAGCGCAAATCCGCAACTAATTGAAGGGGAAGCGAAGAATAAGATGTTGGAATTGGACAAAGCGGGTTTGGTGTCATTTTCTCGGACTTGACTACAAACAACTTGTGTAAATAACCCGATTAGTGGCTTGTGGGAGTGGGTATAGGGCAATTTATGAAGCGGTGCCACGACGGTGACAAAGTACCGAGTCGAGTCTAGTCGAGTCTTGTGTTGGCGGCGGTCCGAGGGCGGAGACCCCGGATGATGACGATGTCGTTTTTCCCGTGTGTAGATAAGTCGATTTGGTCAATGTTTAGTCTTAAACTCATCGCCAACTAACTCGACTTTGGTTTGTTTGTACTTGAGGATGAAACTGGGAGGCAAAGAAAAGCTCCGCCAACAATCGGGTTTCACTTCACTGCAAGGCGTGCGTGTTTGGAAGGTAAGCTTAGATTGTTATTTGTTTGGGAATATTTTCCGCTTGGGAGAAAAGCGGTGAATTTTAATGATGTATTTGTTTAGAAACTGCAATTTTAAGTTTTTTCTTTCTTTCTGACTGAAGTAACGTTTCACAAACAACTAAAAACTTTTTATTATACGGACTCAGGGCATGTGTGAAATCTAGTGACTTAAACATTCGGATGTCTTTTTAACAGACATTTTATGTGACTATGAATCAAAATTCAAAATTGTCTTCTGAAAAGTCAGCTTAGGGGTCTTATTTCATTGTACCATTTTATTTGACACTAGGCATTAGGTAAGTGACTTATTATTAGACACCAAAACTGTCTTTAATGCTTTCAGTAGACACAACAAGTGTCTTAAATAAACAAAGACACTTTGGATGTCTTCTTAGGAGAGTCACCTTTATTTACAGTGCGGGTCGGGAACAGGGGCGACCCCCGTCGAGTGTTCGGGGTGTAGACTGGGGACGCAGTTCTGTTGCGAAGGGATTTACTGCGACTCGGATAAACCGCGACACGAACGGTTCAAAAACTGCAAAAATTCAAAACGCAAAATTGTGAAACCGCGATACATATAAATGTCCGAAAAGTAAATACCACGATAATCATACAAATCACAATATTAAACCAATTAACATAACCCTTTAACAAATAAACAATAACCTCTTTATAAACCCTAATTAATTCGTAAATCACACTATAAACCGCGACATGACATAGTGCGACAGTGCGACATAGCACATCGCGAAATGACGTATAGCAACATACGGTACGGTAATTAAGAATAAGAACCGAAACAAAGCAGAAAAGTTCGGCCGATTTTTGTTTATTTATTTTATAATGTTTAAGCAGACTTTGGGATGTATTTTTGCAATTTCATTAACTTTCTGCTTGCGGTTTGTTTGTCTTTCAATTTTTTTTCTTTTATTTAGTTATTTATTTATTTATTTACATTTTTTAAGTGCCTAAAACATTTGCCAGCGGTCTAGACAACCCCGGTACTCTCCCCTCTCTGTTTCAGCTATGACGAAATACTTTATTCCAACAATATTGACTTGCAATAACCAGATAAAAAAGCGAGAAATCCAAACTATAAATAGCAAAAGAAACACAGTTACTCAATTTTAATGACACCCGAGTCCCCGAAATCGATAATTGAATTCCATCTTTTTATTATTAATTCTAACAAGATTCGTCCACCAAATGATAAGTTATAATTAAATTTATCCCAAACTCTCGCTTTTTCGGAGATGGCGATGAAAAGTTTGATACATTTCCGTTGGAGACAAGAAATGGCCATCCATTCAACGGTAATCTGATTGCGTGCACGACGCCTTATACAACATCAATGCGTTTAAGGGCACGAGTCGAATTGTAAGTAGCACCTTTTTTTCTCCCCTCTCCTCTCTTTTTCCTGTTTCCCTTTTTTATTTTATTTTTTTTCTCTTTCTTTCTTTCGTTCCCACACCCCTTGCCCTTTTTTTCTCCTCTTTCCTGCCCAGTTCTTGACCCTCGACACGATATTTCTGAAGTTGGCCAGATTGCAATCACCAACACCAATGAGCACATTTCTGCGGTTGTTTTGGTTAACCAGACAAATATTTCTTGTTGACTCGTGCTGATAAAGAAAGAAGGGTGAGATAAAACTCAATGTTCGTGCTCCATTTCATTGCCATTTCACTTCATTTTTTCCCTTTTTTACACTTTTAAAGCGATTTTTCTGCGATTTTAATCAAAAAATTACGTCTGTCGATCACAACCATGTAAATAATGGGAGAATTAAATTTTTTAAGAATTTTTATCTTGTGGAAAAATTCAAGCATAAAATCTTATTAAAATCTTATTATCTCAAACACTGTGGAAAAATCATAAAACCAACCAATTATTGCTTTTTTTATTGGAATAATTTTAATTTGCTCGCTTCTAAACGCCCTCTTTTGGGTAAAGGCACACAACCTATATTTTTATCGGTTTTTTAAAACTCGTATTTAAATTATTATTATTATTTTTTTATATTTTTTTTATATATATATAAAATTGTTGGGTTTATAATTTATTTTTCACCATTACACCTTTAATATCCAGTCGTATAACCAGCACTAGAAGTGAGTAAAACTCCTTCTTCATAATTACTTAGGAAGAAAAAAAAGTACTAATAATACAGGGTACTAATCTTCATAAATGTATAATAGCAAGATGTTTTACCTGTTTCATTAAACACAAAAAAAAAGAAAGAAAGAGAAAAACCTTCTGCTGACTTAATAAAAAGCAGAATATCAAGACAATAATTAACCATATTTAATTTTTTTTTCTCTTCTACACTTTTAATTCAACATTTTTTACGTTTTTAAATTCTAACCTCGAAATTAGACATCATAAACTCACAAAAAATAAAGTTTTAAAAAATTTGTCATCTAGTTTTTTCAACCTCTGTAATATGAGGTTTTTACCAATTAAATTCCACATTCTGCGACAGGAATTCGACAGGAGTTACATTTGCAGCAGCGACAAACTCCGGAAACACCCGAGTAATCTTTCTTCAAATCTTTATTAAAACTGTTCAAAAACTGAGAGAAAACTCTTACATTCAAAAAAGATTTCTAAAACTGAGCTAAACCAACCAAATCTAAAGGAAAAATCTCGAGTTTAAATTAAAATTCCATAAAACCAGAAGAAAAATCATTAAAAGTGAGTGAAGGAGGGGAAAAAAGGCCGTAAACGACATTATTTACGATAAAAACGTGATTATCCATCAGATATTTGGGTTATCTAGTAAGTTTACAACTGGATATTATCGTTTCTTGATGTACATATATAGCTCGCCCGGGCAAACTGAATGACGAAGGAAGCCATAAGTCGCAACACGCACTGATTGGATTTGCTCACAATTGCAATTCCGCCATCTGTCGCGTGAAGGAAGTCATCACATTTAGGGCGCTCTATGAAAGGGTCAGCAGTCGTGTATACCGAGCAAAATGTGACAGTTTTGTCATTTTCACATTCCATCCACCCACCTCCTCCAATCCCCCCTTCTATTTATGTATGTCACTTGACCAAATAACACTTGACAAATATACTTACGATATGTGAAAAAAATAAAAAAGTAAAAAAACGAAATAAACACAACACAACAACATCAAAAAAAAATGTTATCGAGAGTTTTTGGCCAACCGAAACCACTGACCCCACGTCATAAATTTCACACGGTCATATAAGAAAGAAGGGGCATTAAAAGTACCTACTTGCATTGTGGGAAATCGCGATAAGGGGGTCCAAGGTGGCTTTTCAACATGGATCGTCTTCTTTGTACTCGGGGCGATGTTTGTAGTTTTCGATCAATGTTGACTTTCATCCATTTTTTCTCTCTCACACACTCTCTTTCTCATCCTTACTCTTCATTTTTATTTTATTCCCTCCTTTCTTTGGTGCGCAACTTTTATTTTCTCGCAAAACTTGGCGACAACATGCATAAATGATTTTCCTCGTCGTCGTCCGAGATTCCCATTACCATCGCTAGGGGATTGGGTGTTGCGTCAAGTGTATATTGCAATAAAAGCGAGGCATATAACCCTTCGGAAGATTGGAAGAGGGGGAGAAGAGAGATTTGAGCTGAAAACAGTTGTCTGCTCGTAAAATGGCCGTTGCAACTCGACGGAGTAACTGTGTATGAGTTTTATTCTCGGCCCCACAACTTTGTTTACTCTTTTCTTCGCGCGAGACACATTTTGTTTATCAGTTTCGCTTGGTAAAAGAGAAAACTGTTGCGAGGCAATTTGGAAATGGGAGAAGAGTGAGTGGGGACAAGAGTCAGTGGGATTATCGAGTTGGATTAAAACGACGGTCGTTTTAGATGAGCACTTTAAACTCTCGCGTTCAATGTGAGCTGTAATTTAAGGGGGAGTTTTGAGGGAGTTTTAAGTGAGTCGAGGTTTGGTATAAAATGGTGGTGGAATTATTCAATATGATCTTCGTGATGAGTCGGAAATTTCGTCTCGTGGGAGACGGTGTTTCGGAGTGTAATTAGGAGTGAGATGTCGTGATGTTTTAAAGAGAATAAAAAAAATTGAAAGAAATTAGGAATCAGTGCATGGGGAAAAGTGAATTAATTGTGTCGCTCTTACTTATTAGAGATTTAGGTAACATGTTTTTCTCGGGGTATTGGAGATTGTGGGCGTGTTCGTCAATGTTTTTAGAGGTAAATTGAACATCGAATGTCGTGTAAACATCATTTCACAGTCGTATACATTTTCAGCAAATATTTACCGCAATTGAATAATTTGTAAACCCTTACATCGTTATTAGCCACTAATATTTAAAGTCTTAAATCTTTGCCTAATACCGGTTGGACACTCCGTAAAATTCCCAAGTGCTGGTTACAAAGAATTCGTCAATTTTACCTTGAAAATAATTACCGTAGTCTCAAAGTGTCAAACGGTCACTATTAGGGAAAATTGAGATAAAAGATGCAATATTTTGGGCATAAAAATGAAATAATGCTTTAAAAAATCCTTTGGAATCGTTACGGTTGACCAAATTCACTTAAGAGTCAATTTTCAAAAAATAAATAATTTTTTTAAAAAATGTAAAAAAAAAATTTAAAGTGGTTTTATGTAAACACAAAGTTCCCACCTACTAAATTCCTCCCAAAATAAACACAAAACTAAAAAAAAAAATCTCGGTATTTAGTTACAGTACTTAAAAGAAGACGTAGGAAACTAAAAACAAGCAAAGATAAAAGAAGAAGGAAGAAAGAGAGAGAGAGAGAGAGAAAAAAACTTCTTTTTTGCGAGAAATTTCTGATTGGAATGTATTTTTAAAACGTATTGGGACTCGGAAAGGGATTGTGCGCGCTGAATAAAACACGTACAACTTCGCCATCAGCCTCGACTCTAAGAACGTGAATGTCACGAACCGGAGACACCTTCTCTCTATACCTGGCTTCTCCCACAAACTCAAATTAAGGTGAAAAGCCAAAATCGAAGAAAGCTTACGGATTTCCACTCTCCCAGCACAAAAAAAAATAAATTCTATTTTCAAATCATCATCATCATCATTCATGGAAAATAAATCGCAAAACTCATAAAACGCATCAATTTACAATTTACAATTTTCAATCCAAACCCCACAAATTAAAACTCCCCATAAACCAACCAACTGTCCATGACGTCATCCCTATACATAATTGGCTACCCGATGAACCCATCGACCACAATTTACAACATATATCTTCTCCACTAATTAACCAAAGGATTTAAACACTCCGATTGATCAAAGGGACGTGTTTACATTAATAAATAAATAAATTAAAATAAAAGCTCCACACCCAAAAAAATATAAAAACATCAAAAATAATAAAATGATGACGTCATTATTAACGACCATAAAGTGTTCGGAAATTGGAATTGAGCCATTTAGTTAGCCATAAACTTAAAAAAAAAAGTCACATGACCTCATAATTGCTCGTTTTTATCAAGAAATAATCATTGTCATGTCAACATGGTGTCAGATGTTAAGCTTTGATATAAATTACTATGCTTAGACCCTTAATTTGACATGTTAAAACGATTCGTCCTCTTATCACAGCAAATTGCAGCTTATAAAAACATAGCAGGAGGGGAAAGGAGTTTTTAAAAGCCATAATCGTCCTACAAATTTGGGCACCATGTGTGCCATGTTGTTACATTGACAACATAATTACGTTGTCCAAAGAAGTTGGAAGAGAGTAATCCCGTGTACCCCGCTTGCTTCCTCACTCACCCCCGTCCTTCGGCACCACGAAATAAGTAAATAAAAAAAAAAAAAAGGGAATTGGGAAAAATCCAATTGGAAAAAGAGATATTATTATGAAATGAAAAGCAATATGATGTCTGCACAAAGCAGATAAGGCCGCACAAATACACACAAGGCCTGATTGAGGTGAATGAATCAGATTTTCGTAATAGTGGAACAATAAAGTTGGATTAGATTTTTTGGATGTTGGGATGTTGGGATGATGGGAGGGAAATAGTAATTAAAAGTGGGATTAAAAGTCTTATCGAAGTTGAAATCGGTTGAGTGTAGTGCAGTGAAGTCTGTGGACTGTTTGGGTTGGGTTGGGTTGGGTTGGGTGAGTTATATAGACGTCTTGTCATCGGTTGAGTTGGATTGGGCGCAGTATGTGGGGCCATCACACTCGTTCCAGCGTTTTATCGGTGTGTAAAAAAGAGTAAAATTGAATGATTTTTCTTAGGTGGGGAATAATGGGATTTACTGTGATGTGTGATGTCAATTTTTGGGTTTGATGGAAATTTTGAGGGGATTTTTAAAAGGTACTTCCGGTTGAAGCAAGGCGTGAGATTTTTGGGGTGTTCGATTATCGTATCCTTGGACTCGACAGAGGAAAGTTTCTGCAAGAAACTGCAAAATTGTAAGAGTTTAGTGGTTTTTCTTATGTAGGTCCATAAATTGACATGCGCCAATGAAGCGACACGGGTCGCCCAAGGGTACAGACCGGTTACAACTCCGCACGTTTGAAATTTTCAGAACCCCAGATGCCTGTGAAAGGCATAGGCATGTTAGAAATCCCTGGTCAGCTAGCGAGCAAACTGTTCCACTGATGTCCAAATAGACCCTCGTTGCCAAATAGACATGTAGCTTCAAATACGGTGAAACGTCTCTTTGTCATGCTCCTACTACTCTTCTCTTCCAACAATTCATATATGCTAACAGGATTCCGATAAAACTTTAAACTCACCCCAAATCAATCGAAATTACAATTCACTTCCCTGCAAAACCAACATCTCTGCCTTCTTCTCCCATCAACTAACTCCACTTTAAACCCTCCACTCGTTTCACCAATTTACATTTTAAATCATTCATAACAACAATCCAAAAAAATTTAAGAATAAAGAAAAAAAACAAACTCCCTCATTCAACAATCAACATATCCATTCGTCATCCCTCCAAAACAAACAAACAGATAAACAATCCAAAATAAATAGACAACTCCTAGAAACAAATATTTTTCCAACAATCCAATCCCCGGGTCAAAATCCATTATTGAAAAAAATAAAACATTAAACAAGTCATCAATAACATCATTCCTCCATAATATGCACAAAAAAATTTAATTACATGCTACGTGGTTAAATTGATTAAAAAAAACTGATCATTTCATCCTTTTAATTACCAATAACTTCAATTGGCGCTAGCGCGGCACAAGTACAATATGCACTATTCGCGTAATTGGATTGAAACAACTTGATGTATCGTCGCCGAGTGGTGTTTGCAGTATCGTCTCTCCCCGTGCCAGAGAATAAATGAGTATGTCGAGAATAACAGCTGCTTTGTGCAGTCGATGAGGCGCGTGCAACGAGCAAGTGGAGAAGGGTGGCTTTCCTGCTTAATTGCACAGATATGCACAGCCTTTAATTAAGCGGAAAACAATAGGGGGAGGGCTTGGGGGGGCATGGAAGTGGGGAGGGGAGGGGAGGGGAGGGGAGGGTGTCGGCTCGGAGGGGTTGCGTTCGACGCCCCAGACCACCCATCACGTACGTCAAAGAAAAAGGGATCACGTGACCTTCATTTGCACCTTCTTGCTCATCCCTTCTTTTGTTCGTTTCGCTTTCGATCTATAAATCACCACTTTTAACGATATGCAAATTACCTCGTTCGTTTCGCGCGGCCATGGTGTCGACTTACTTGGCCGTCTAAATTAATTTCCCGCCACGACATGTCGCAGTCTGGTGGTGTAAGCGTTTTCCCGTTGGGATTAGGGATGCTGATGCCGTGGGTTGTGGATTATGGCTCCTGGGGATTATCTGTAAATAAAAGAAATTTTTTAAAAATTTTTTAAATAATTTTTAGTTTTTAAAAATTTAATTTATTATTCGGCAGTTAGGATTTATTTGCGATGTTTGTGTTTGTTTATGGTACGTATCGAGTCGTACTTACAGTGCGGCCAATGTTAAAAATCGTTTTGAGACCTTTGGGGACCTTTTGAGACCTTTTGGGACCTTGGGATAGAAAACTAAATTCGCCATCTTTGTTTTGTTACTCTCGCTCACAGACGAAACCTCACGTGGTTTCTACGCATATGATTCGTTTGGGTCAGTGATGCTGATGACAGGGTAACGAGTTTTATCACTATTTCGCTACGTTAACGCTAATTTTACCGATAATTACTGAATATATTATAAATTTTCGAGGAAAATAAAAACTGTACGGTATTTTTCAGCTAGTTTTTCACTGGAATTTTAATTTAGCAAGATAAAGCCTAAATTCGATAAAGAAATTGTTTGAAAAGTATCATAGCGTCTAAATATTGTGCTAAAATACCGTTGGTTTTAGCATCATCGCTAATTTTCAGGAAAAATAGTTAACGTACACTAAAAACCACGATTTTCCCGCTATTTTTTCTATAAAATTTTTAAATTCATGCGATTTAGAGGCAAAAGTATTAAAAAATAATAAAAATTGTGACCCTTATTTCCGAAAACTAGCATTTAGCACTACACTGCGCTATGCTAACAACTCTCACATGAGTTAACGTGCTAAAATTTAATCACATCATCTCTACAAATCACCGATGATTAGGAATTAAAGGAATTAAACAACGCAAGAAAATCTCCGTTTACGTATCAATGCACATCATCCATTTTCAGTTTCGTGTTTTCACACACGGTAATAATCAGAGGTGATAAAAACCCGGGGTGTTTTGTCGCCTCGTAAAACGCGAGTGAATGAAATTTGCGGCCAACATAAAAAAAAAAATGGGCGTGGGCTTAATCAGATTAAAATATATATCGTTCGAATTTCCACGCTGTTAACTTTTTCCTCATTAATATTTTATTTACAATATTTTTCCCCTTTCTTTCTTTCTTCTAATCTTTACGAGTTATTATAAGTAAAAAAAAATGCGTTTACGAGTATAATCTTCATTGCGAATTCATCATCGTGAGTTGTGACGTGTGGAGACAGATTTGTGTGAGGGAGGAAAAAAGAAAAAGAGGAATTTTTATCATAAACATTCCATTTCTATTCGTAGCGAGTTTGACCGTGTTATGGTAAACGCGCGCACAGATGAAGTATCGTATTTCCTTTCAACTTCAGTTTCGACTGCAAATTAGGCCCGAGACCGGGACCTTTTTCTCGGCGAAAGAAAAGCAACAATCTGTTATGGAGAAATTTTTTCCAATATTTATCTCGAATGGCACATTTTGGTTTTCCACCAACAGAAAGAAAGAGAATAAAAAAAAAATGTTTTTCAGTTTTCACTATAACCAAAAATCGTGTGGTGCTTCACTGCATAACACTATTCCACTTTTACTTTACCTGGTTTTCCCTCAAACTTTTAATAGTTTTATTTAATTAAAACGATAAAAATAACTTTATTAACCATTAAAATACCACTAATTAGACAATTCATCCTACCCTAATAAATTTTTTTTTTTACTTTCCTTTTAAGAGAAAATTCGAATTTTTTTTATCCGAGTTCTCCGCTTCGATGCCATTAAATTAACGCATTCCAATCCTTCTTGTAGTGGTTAACTCGATTTAAATTTACATCAAACGTCCTTAGATTGTGTTACTGGGAGTAAAAAGTTAAAGTTTGTCATTTTAACGAGGGGGAATTTGATTACCAATACCGTAATTTTTACATTTACAGTAAGTGATGCAGTGAAGTCATTCGGATGGTTTCTAGGTTTGTGTCGGTTGATTGGCAAACCAAACGAATTTAGTCGAAGCGCCGTTTCGTTTCGTTTTGTAAAATATGAAAAGCCCAACTTGGGTTTCGTTGTCATCTCACCTTCAACGTGGAATGAAACTTTACGCAATGTGAGCTTTGCAGTCGGACTTTGGGCGCGATCAAATGACGCGAAATGAATATTTCATCATCCGGCATTCTGGCAAAAGATGGCTGAACATTTTTCTTAAACTCCCTCTCTCTCTTTCTCTTTCTCACTCCATTCTACAAATAATGAAAAGGAGGAATTCACTCGAAAAGAAAGAAAAAATTTTTTTGATCTAAAATTTCCAAAAATCGCCTTTTCTCTTCTTGGATGAGAAAACTTAATGGGAATTTCTCCGGTATATATATAAAGGAGAAAAGAAAATTCAAAGTGTTCGTGGAACTGTTTAAAAACGTAATATTGCAGCTCGGTTTTCCCATTTGGGCTTTAAAAATGGCTGCTAATGCCTGAGCCGAGAGAGAAAAGGATGCACAAGTGGTAATTTCCTGTTTGTAGGGTAATGGAGGAGAAGACGAGAGTGAATGGTCAAGTGATCGTCTTTTCCACGAACACTCAGGTGAATTCAGGTGACACTCAATGATGAGATGCGCTCGCGGCGTGAAATGGAACCTCGTTACAGCGTAGTACACTCTACACACTCTTTTCTTAACATTCTTTTTATGTAACTGCTTTGTTTACAAACGCTTCAAATTCAAATTGCCTCTTCGTTTTATTAAGAATACGGGGGCTAATTTTTAAATTAGTTAAAGTTCCTCTCGAAAAGGGGGAGAATTATAATAAATTAATGGAAAATTTCATGTTTTCGGGTAAAAATAATATTTTTCGTGCGTCAAACAATATTTTTGAATTAAAAATAAGGGGAAATGTAATTTTCATCAAAAAATGAATGAATTTTAAGGGAAAATAAATATTTCAACAAAACTATACATAGAAAAACCATTTCCCTTTTCCCCAAATTCAAAGTACAATCGAATCTTTATTTGCCTTAAGTGAATCTCGTGAAAAACAAATTTCATTCCAAAAGCGTTTATTTGCTACACGAACACGATTTTTATTTCATTTCATTTCATTTTTTCTAAACAAATATCCCATCCAATCCCCCCCTTAAAAAAAATCGATCCCATATAAGCCTAACCCTTGTTCTCAAACTTATTATTAAAAAAAAGAAAAAAGAAAAGCAACAACAAGATCGTATTTCAGACTGCGAATTCCACCTAAGACTCTTGACAGTTTGATGTATTGCAGCCAAACCGTACACTCGCACTCAAAAAACTTATCAAAATGAATTAAACTGCTACCACGTAATATATGTCATTCCACAAACAACCCCACCACCCACCACACCTTCCCCCACACCCCCACGCCCTCTAAACAACCAACCACACAAAAAAAAGAAGAAAAAAATCCAAACCTCTCAGTTTGAAATTGGATTTTCAAACTTAATGGTATCCACAGCCCCCCCCCCCCCCAAGAAATTTTTTCTTTTCTCCAAATTCCATCTAAGACGTTCGCCTTACAAATAATTAATTGCAGCAACAAGTAATTGTCAATTGCACGTGTCCAAACTCACATATGAATCACTTTGTTCCTTTTCTTCTGAGTGTGTGACCACTGACCATAGGAATCAATGGGACGAGGCCCAACAACTTGATTGCACTTTTTAAATCAGATTTATAAATTGCGTCGTTACTCGACAATTTGGCGGAAACCTGTAGCGTCGCACCATTTGTTTTCGCTTTGTTTAGGTGGTCATTGGTAGTGGGGGGGAGACAGGGAGTGTTGGGAGGGCTGGGGGAGAGTGTGGGAAGTGTTATTGGTCGAGTTAAATCAGGGATCCTTCACTTTGCTCGGCCTATAAAAATAATTACACGTCCGATTCCAACTCGCAGCTCAGTTCCAGATTGTGCAGTAAGGGGTGGGTCATTGAACCCGAGCATTGAATGGATCGCGAGCAGACGGTTGCCAAGGCACGAACGCCTCGAGCAATTGTTGCCAAATGGAGTTAGCACCTTGCGACTGCCACAAGGTGTAGAACGAGCGTCTCGAGTAATAAAAGCGGCGTCTAGTGGCCAGCAATTTGTTTATTGTCAACAAGAACTCGGCTGTTTGGATTTTTGCGAAAAGATCAACTAAACTCATTTCCGTCCCTTTTTTTTCTCTTTCGCCCTACTTCGTTCTCTTTTTATTAATTTCTCTCTGCGTCTTTGTTTGATCGACTGAATCGATAAAGGGAAAGAAGGAAGGAGTTTAATGCCGCACGACTCTGCGAGAGGCAATTGGGGCTTTTCGTGGTGAAAGCAAGCAAACGGTAAAGTGGATGTTGTCGATGACCCCAAAATGCGAAAAATGCTTGTTTCTGAGTGGGCGTGAATGGATCATGAAAGCGACTGTTAAGGGGCTGCACTGCAAGGCTCGAATCATACGAATTTCGAACTTGTTATCCATTTTTTTCCATTTTTTTTCTGTTGTTATTATTATTGTTATTATTATTATAGCTAGATGGCAATTTTGTTTTTTGTACTAGAGTATTGAATAAAATAAAAATAGATGAATTGCGTCTAGACACAAATGTGTAGGCTTGGGCGGAATGGCCAGGGTGTGTAAATCACTAAACTGCAATTAGGATTTTGTTAGGCAGGGCAGAAAACACCCAAACACGTGAAAATGATTCAGATGAGTCATATTTGTGTAATGATGTGACAATAAATTTAATTTTTTTTTTCTGGGAGGGGGAGGAGAGGGGGGTGATTGGGGATGCGACAGGGGAAGATAGGAAGTTTGTTTTTTCTCTCTCAATTATGCCTCGGGTCTGTCACCCGTGACAGGGAGAGATTAATCAATTTTGGCAGTCCTAAACTCCTGATTCCTGAAAAGTGTAAAATTTTCAAAACTGTCCGAGCTTTTGATTGAAAGAATGAACTGGCCCTTCACCTCTGCCCCTCTGAAGGGTATCAGTCTGCCCCACTTCCTTCCTCTTATCTAAATTTCTAGCACAACACGTGATGTGAGTTTCAAGGCACTAACTAGACAATTAAGCAAGCAGGAAGAATTTAATGCGAATAAAAGCATCGAATAAACACTAACACAAATATCCAAAGTGAAAGGCAAGTCTTGTTACAGATACATGAAACAACTTAACTCCTTTGCTCACTCTGGCAAGTTCCTTCACATCCTGTTACCAACATCTCGATCACATTCTGCACATTTTATTTTTTTACTTTTCTCCGCAACATCCAAATAATTTTATCCCACAACTTTTACTTAAATTTTTCAATTAAAAAACAACATCTAGCCTTACAAAACCCTCGAGAAACATTCGTACAAATAAAAGAACCGCAAATTACGGAAGGAAGCAGGTGACATCCTCACTAACCTACTCTCATCTTCCCCTAAGTTAAAAGGGAGCGAAGATTTCAAAAACCCTAAATCCGCAATCCCGTCAGATGGACTTAAAACTCTTTACTCCCACAAGGGGTGAGAGAGAAAGAGAGTGAGAGCGAGACGTCTGGAAGAAGAAGGAGGAGACAACAAGAGATAGAAAAGAGACAAAGATCTCTATCTATCGACCAACCAAACCAGTCCTTCTCGATTTTCCACTTTTATGATCGAACGAAACTTATCAACGCGCATTTAACCATACACTGATTACTGGCGTGATAATGTCGTGGGAGATAGAGAAACAACTGTTAATAGAGCCCGAAGTGTATTTGCCATGCAAATAGCGACGTAAAATAGGACAGACGGCATAACGTACGTAATCTGTGCCTTATAAATGCAGTTTGTCGTATGCGCGCAATTGAAATTGACTGTGGTCGCATAAATGTAATCTACAATTTGCAACATGCAAATGCATGTCACTTAATTGTGTCATTTGCTTCATTTGGCCCAATCTGATGTGGCATCGGTTTTCGAAAGCGATGACATTAAAACTATGGGGCCCGCGTGTAGCGTCGCGAATTATCGAATCGGGGAGAATCGAGGAGAATCCGGGTCAGTTTCTATTTGTGTCACGCGAACAGTAGACGCTGTGTTTGCGCGTTCTCGATCGTGTCACCATTAAAATATTACAATTTTGGCAACTTTTCAGATATGCTGACACAACAAACGGCGTTTTACAATGTGTGAATTATGTGTACGCAAAATACCGGTGCCAGAATTGATATCAGCACGCGACAAAGTAGCTTCGGCCTTAAATTTTCCCCTCCTTCCGTGTATGAGTAATTTGACTATGCGGTGCAAGAATGTCACCCAATTTAGAAACAAACATTTGTTATCAAAGTAAAACTTGCACAAACTTTGTAATTACTTTGACTTTGTCCTCCACACTCCACAATCGAGTCTCTTGTCGGCCAAGGCGGGTGTCCAGGACGATGTTATACAGTAGGTAAGAAGAAGGAAGATAGGAAGTGAATGATCCAATAAAAAAATAAATAAATAAATAAAATAAAATAAAAGTCCAGAAAGGGGAAAAACCGACAGCAAAACAAACAACGACAAAGCTAAGGCACTGCCCTACCAAGAAGGCCAAACAGCTGTCTCTTAAAAGTGCTAAGTGGCATGTGAAAGGTGTCAAGGTCTGCAGCATATCTATTAAAAGAACAACACATTCTAGTGTGGTAACTGCATTCGTGCTCAAGTAATGTGAATGTAACTCGCAATTTACGCATTTGACGTTTTTTTTCCTGTTTTGCTCTGTGAAGAGAGACGAAATTGTATTTTGAAAGTTGAAAATGATTGCCACGGTGGCTGAATTTGCAGTTTTTGTGAGGGTATGGCTTCCTCGCGTAGAATCAATGTGACTGTATGACTCACGGTATTAGCTCGAGTTGAAGCGCGAACAGGAAAGCAGGGCCGCTTGTCTCAAACGAACGGCAAAATTTGTGCAAATAAAATTCCCATATAGAATTTTTTTACGGTGTCTATTTTCACGGGTGTATGCTGTACGACTTTACTGTACGTAATAAAAATGTTTGTACCCCGTTTATACACCGAGGAAGAGATAGGGTGATTTTGAGGGTAATTTTGAATGCCATTTGGGATATTCTAAGCGTTTTTGAATGATTTTTAAGGTGTTTCGAATTGTTTTTGCGGTGTTTTAAAAGATTTTGGAAGGTTTGGAATGTTACTGGGGATTTTGGTTTGGTTTGTTTACATTTATTGGTGATGATTTTCGTTGGTTTTTGTGTTTTCATTTTCGTTTATTTTCAGTTCATAGATACCCAGCCATTTTTAATTCTAAGAAATTAAGAAAACATGGAAAAAACACACCAACAAAATTTTTTTTAAACACTTTCCCCCCACCTTTAAAACTCGCATCCACGCCTTACCTCACTTACCTCACTCCGGATAAAAACATCGGTCTTCGTAATAACGGTGTAAGTGCATAACCACCAAAATCGAATTCCCCAAATTACAGCAATTTCACTCTCAAAGCAACCAACCACCAAACCAATTCGATTCATATAAATAAACCAATTGATTTACATCAAACAAGACAAACTTCTAAGTCCTAATCAAAACCGATTCCCACAAACCCTTCAACCGATAAATCAACAAAACGGGCGAAAGACCGTAAGGAAATGACAAGTAAACGACACTTCCTTCATAAATTCAACCTCAATGACACGAACTCACATACATAAATAAATAAATAACTAAATAAACATTAAAAACAAAAACTCGACTTCATCATCAACGTTGAAAAAATTCCTTTTACTACTTCCATTACTTTACTTTCTCTCACTTCTAACTTCCAACAAAAAAAAAATTGAAAAATTGGGAAAAAAACTGTCCCAAGAGTAATAAAAGAAACTAGGAACTTCAATTTATTTTAAAAGACTGCAGAAACTACAACTTGTTGAGGTTTTACGCTCTTTACAGCCTTTTCTATGTAGTTAGCAGGAATAAAAAGACAAAAATGTGAATTACCTTTTTTTTAAACTCTCGTTTTACACCTGCTTGTTTCTCCCTCGTGACACACTTTAATCTTTCAACTAAAACGATATAATTATGAATAACAAGTGACACGATCCATATTTCCCCTTTTATTGCTTTTTACCAGTTAAATAAATGCAACATACATAATACATGTCCCATCGATATATAAATTATTTATATTTTCCCTTTAAAATTCTAAAATTCTAAATTTTCTACCATAGAAACTTCCCCCGTTAAAAATACGGTATACTTATAATTTAAAAATAAACTAAATTCGAGATAAAGCACACATATTTCTTTTGGGAAAATAAAAAAATCCATAAAAACCCCCTCGAAAAATTTGGATAAATAATTTTATTTCATCAAAACCACAAGTGGAAATTGATTTTAAACATAGTGATATTTACTCTAGCGACATGAAGGGGAAATTAATAATAAAATTTCAAAAAGGTTTTTTTTTTTAAATTTTTTCTCGCTCACGGAATAACCCAATAAACGAATGTCACGTGACCCTGTGTGAGATGAAAAATTACGATTTTTGCTTTGTTTTCTCTGATTGCCTGCAAGATTACAAGCGATGGGTTTTTTTTAAAGTCTTCGGTGCCTCGAGAGAGAGAATCAAAGAAAATAAAATTAAAAGTGTGTTCGGTTTTGTCTTGAAGGTGAGAGTCGAATTTTGGTTCGTTTGGAGTTGGGAAAGATCCAGTATTAAAATATTAAATAGGCGCCTCCAGTTTTAATTCGCTTGATCAGTTTTCTCTGAATTAATTACTGCAAAGGCAAGGGCAATCGAGATAAATTAAGCAGAATAATTAATTGATGGTGGGAATTTTGTGACAGTTAAAATATCCAATTAATTGTTAATCATTTTAGATTCCATTCCACTCGTTTTAGCAGTTTTCCAGCGAGGAGATAGGCAGGAAAGCTGGCAAATTAAGGGAAAGGTTGAATGTTATTAATGTTATTCTGTCGGTTTTTCGCGTGTAATTATTGGGATATTAATGATTTAAGTGATCTTATTTTAAGTTTTTGGATAAGTGGTTTGATTTGATTGAATATGCAAAAAAATAAATTTTTGGGCTGCTGCGCTGTAATACATCGAAATTTGAAGCGGGCTTAAGAGGCACTTCCGGTTAGACTAGAAACTCCAACTTTTTAGAGAACCGAAGTTCCGTTGTGCAGACGATTCCCTGAAAATTCCAACTTTCAACAGGAAGTATCCGCTGGGCTGTATTGCAACACCAAAATTGCACTTCTGTTTGGACAAGAAACTCAAAATTTACAAGGAACCAATGTATGGGTGTGTAAAAGGTTTCCTGAAAATCTCAATTCTCAATCTTAACCGGAAGTGCCTCTCGGAAGTGCCCTTTTAACGTACCGTACTGCAATACACCGAAATTTGGAGCGGAATCACTTCCGGAGACACTTCCGGTTTGACTAGAAACTGAAGATTTTCAGGGAACCAAGATATGGGTGTGTAGAAGGTTCCCTAAAAATTTTAACCCACCATCTCAACCGGAAGTACCTTCACGGCTCGCTCGAAATTGCAGCGAAGTGTGAAACATGTATTTTTCATGCGGGAAAAACCATTTACATTTTATAGGTGTAACTAACAGAAACAACCGATTTAAAATCCCACTTTTTACATTTATAAATAAATAAATCCACTCTTTTTATAATGAAAAAACACTTCCACGAATCCCAGAAACTATTTAGAATTCTTTAAAAAACCAATTTTCCTTTCTTTATTCTTTTTTCCAGCCATTTAGACCTTTATTTTCCGATAAATCCCAGTGACATGTCGGTCATAGACATGTCTCACTTGATATTTCCTAACATCTGACCCGTAACCCACAAAAGGTCGACGTTTTAGTGATAAAAACCATCCCTAAATTTCACGCTTTTTGACCAAAACACAATTTCATTCACCACACACACAATTCCATTTCCAAAAAAAAAAAACTTCACACAAAACTTGATTAAAATCTTTCCCAATATGGATTTTCCATGATAATATATACATCAAATTTCTAAAACCCACCACCAACCACTCCACCATCCAATTAATGATATTGAAAAAAATATTTCCATTTCCTCCAACACCCACCAAAAAAAAAAAAATAATTTTTAACTTTTAAAAACTTTTCCAAATTAATCAAACCACATTTTAAGAAGAAAATCAAAAGAGCGACTTACTCCAACTCCAACCCCCAATTTTTTCCGTTAATAAATTTTTTTTTACTGACGTTCTTGGTATGAGATCGCTAGAAATCAATCATCCTTTCATCGGTCCCAGCTGACACAATGGCGCCAGGATATTCATGGCGGCCATGCCATCATTCAAACACAGGTGTGCACATGGGTGAAGTTGAGGTACGTGTGTGCAAAGAATTAAGTCGAAGAATCTCTTAAAAACTCGGAAAATTTCATTAATGGTTAAAGGACCCCATACAATCGATGTTTTCCTCGCTTTTCGAATTTAAATCCGAGCTAAATTAAAATCTCCGGGTGAATGAAAGTAGAATTTTAGAGAGAAGAAAAAATTTAAAAAAAATGTAAACAAGTTCTTTAATCACATTTTCAATCCAATTAAAACGTCTTTGTTCCCGTCAAAATTGCAAACAGCTTTTAAAATAGAAAACTGTTGCATCTTTTATTTTCTTTTCACCTACTGGTATTTGAAGTTAATCAATAATTATTGGTATTTACTGAGGCGAGATAAGTTTGGGTGTGTGAGAGATTAGTTCACGGTTCGAGCGACGCGCGTCTTAAGGCAGAGTTTCTCATCAAAGATACACTCAGACGTGTAATTCTTGCTAATAAATAAAAACCTAATTGGAAATATATCTTCAAAATGTAATGACATGAGGTAATGGAGCCTTGTGGGGCCTTGAGGGACCTTGTCTCATCAGAGAACAAATCTCTTTGTATTTAATGTTGTTGATGTTTTTTTGTTTTGCTCGTTTGGGGGAATTTCGAGGTTGAAAATGACACTTCCG
Organism: Geophilus flavus; assembly: GCA_034695885.1. Classification (NCBI taxonomy): domain Eukaryota; kingdom Metazoa; phylum Arthropoda; class Chilopoda; order Geophilomorpha; family Geophilidae; genus Geophilus; species Geophilus flavus. The sequence goes on from JAQFZO010000398.1 coordinate 22,078, forward strand.
GTTGGGTTAGGGGTTTGAAATTAAGGGGGCAACTTGTTGGGAGTGTGAATGAAGGGTTCGTGTAATTATAAGATCCCAACTAACCGGAAGTGCTGTTTTAGAGTGCTCTGAATTGCACTGAAGGGCAAAGAGCATTGTTTGTTTGGATGGTTGCACACTGACACTTCCGGTCGGGTGATGAGCTTTAAATTTTAGTGAAACCAACCTTAGGGCATGCAGAAGGGTCCTAGAAAATTACAAATCCAAAACTATACCGGAAGTGCCATTTCAGGGCGCTCCAAATTTTCCAAATTGCACTTAGGGCAAATAGAATGATATTTCGAGCAATTGAAAATGCCACTTCCGGTCGAGCAAGTAGCTTTGAACTTTACTTAACACCAACCTTAGCTCGTAAACTAGGCACACCATTAAATTCAAACCCATAACCAAACCGGAAATGCCAATTTTCTGCCCTCGAAATTGCGATAAAACCAACACGAACTCAAATCACTCCCATTATCACATCATAAATAAAAAAAAATATAAAATAAAAAACTCATTTTCACGCCCACAAAACACACACACAAAAAAAAAACAATGTCCACACCATACTGTACATAATCTTTAAACCAACCAACCCTTTTACGGTGGAAAATAATGACTTTTGTCTCATTGTTCTTTTTAACCTGTGATTGATGTTGAAAGAGTTCACGCACAAACACACCCAATTCACGCACAACCTCTACCCTAGTAGACTAAGTAGGACGGTCAGCCAGCGTTCTCCCAGCAAAACTCTGCCTGATTGAATTAACCAAGTTGAATAGCAAACTGCGGTTGCATCACCATTGTCTTAACCAGTAAACAACTTGGACTAATCACGTTTCAGACACGAGTGTAACCCAATTCATTAATTCCAATTGATTTTCCATACGCTTAACACAGAAAAAAAAATTTCTCTGCTATATACCTTGGTCTCCACAAAAGTGAGAATTGATTCACTCACACAGATTTCACATTGCAACAACAACGACAACTGAAATTTTATTCTAGCATAATTCATCAAGAAATAAAACACGCAAAACCTGATAAAAAACAATATTTGAATTTACTATAATTAACTATAACCAATCAGTAAAGAAAGAAAGGGTTTTATATCCTGAGTCAAAACATACCTAAAACACGCATCAGACACTCGATTAGAAATCTGCAACACTCGTATAATAGAAAAGCCTTTTACCGCCATCGTGTAGGGTGTTAAATTATGCTCGGGGTTGTGCAGGGGAGAAAAAGCATTGGGGGAAAAAAGGCAGAATAAAAGATTAAATCTATTTTTATATTGTGGGCATAGCTTTTACGCCGTCATAAAGTTTGTACAAGTTTGAGGTAAATTGGGAGACGGAAGAAGCATTTGCTTCACACGGTTGCATTTTAGAAATTAGATTTGTAGCATTTGAGCTTGACTGCGTTGCTGCACTCTTGAAAAATCCATCTTAATTCTTTTCTCGCTTCTTGCCACTTTTAAAATTGGCTTTTCTCCTAATAACTTAATGCTCTTTCTCTGACCGCAAGAGAGAAACAGAGAGATTCGTACATTTATATATATACCTGACAGCATATACACAAAACACGTCATTGCCAAAGGCGAGGATGGAATTGCAAATTGATTTATTGCTTTAAACCTAACCCGCGTTGTTGAGTGAAGCACTCGAGTCTCGCACTATATTAATATCGAAAATTCTCCGATTCGCGGATTAGTGGTCGTGTTGGAGACGCCCAACAAAGCAATTCCCTCGACCCCACAACAAATCTAAGATATGGAAATGGCTTGGAAAGAGCCAACCAGCATAGCATTGCATTGCATTGCATTGCAGCAAGCATCTTTTTAATATTCCATCTTGTAGTCTCTTGGCCGTGCAAATCAAATGGATGGCAAATAGACGTGGCCTAAACAGACTTCTCTTCGCAGATGGAGTGTCGTGAATTCTGATAAGAAACTAGGTACTAGGCACTCGCTGCTCGAACGCAATCTGCAAGTGCGACCGACTCCGGCTGAAATTGAACTTCCAACTTTTTTTTTTCCTTCTCTCTCTCTCTCACACTCTCTCTTGTATATGCGCTATCATTTATTTCAGGTTAGCAATTTTTATCCCGAATGCCAAAAAATTCAATTTCTTCCTTTTAATGCAACTCAAATTAAACTTTTTTTTTTGTGAAATGGGGGTCGGGTAGGGAGAGGAGGGGGGAGGGTTGGGGAAGGAGAGATTTCTTTTTCAACGGTTTTATCTCGAACATTTACATTGAAGGGCACTTTGAAATAATTTCCCCTGGTGAACATTGAAGTTTTGAGGATTTATTGAACCTCTTCTTTGCCTCTGTTTGGGTTTGAGGTTAACCGTATTTCCACTGTGAGACGAGACTAATGGGCTCTGCCGGTAATGCTTTTCTGTAGCCCGGATTGGCCTCTGGCTTGATGCCCATGCCTCGCCTATACTCGGCTTTATCGGCTTCAAGCATTGCATTAAAGCCTGACAGAGAAGCTCTGCTGCCACTGATCAGGGGCCATGGGAGGACAGCGCAGGAAGCAACTGCGCGCTCGTCTCCAATCGATTTACATGAAGAAGCAAGTTCAGTGCAAACTTGATTGGACAAGGGATGAAGTGCAAATATACCGAACAGAACCGAGCACTGCCAAGTCTCCCGAAACCCCGTGCGTGTGTGTGTGTACCCAACTCACTACTTGTGCCTCTTCTCCTGGGCACACATTGCCCACGCACTGTTCACGTCAGAGTTGTGCGTTGTAGTCCAAAAGGAAAATATGTATATTTACTGGAAACACTTCCGCTGTTTGGTGATCTCGATAGTGCGCGAGGGAGAAGAGGAGTCAGTTTTGATAGAACTTAACCATTCGAGTACTGAGATAAAAAAAAAAACTTAAGTGTTAAATACCCCAGGATAGGGCTCATAATGTCGGCCAAATTCGATATATCGATATCTAAAATTCTATTTCGATAATATCTGAATAAAATGTTTTGTATTTTGAATTTTCAAGATTTAGCTGTACAGAATTAAATCTGCAGAATTCAAAAATTCAAAACATTCATTTAAATATATATGGAATTTAGGCCGATATTGTGAGCCCTACATGTGGATATTTATCCGTACATTAATCAATGTTTACAAATGCCATAGCTCTAATTTTGACCTACTGTACACAAGGAGTTTGCACTGGTGAAACTTGTAAGACTTATTATACGAGACGAAAAATATTCAAACGTTTTCTCTCCGCTCTTCACGACACAATTGAGCTCTTACTTCCAAATCACTTCTCCACCTAAACTTCCTTTCACACCAATTATCACCCTCATGACTTCTTTTCTCATAATAATTATACCTACCAGCATAAAAACATTCTCACAATTATGTTGCCACTCAAAATACACACCGGCACTTAAATTCCTCTTTTCTATTTTTACACTTTCTTCTTCTTATCATTTCAACTATCGCACACATCATCCCCTTCTTTATGATAAGGGAAAAGGGTGAAGTCGACCACTAACTTAACATGGGTCAGTAAAAGGGGCAGCAAACTCTAATCCACAATAAATCAATGGAAAAAAATATACTAACGCATTATCGTATCAGGAAAACAAAAGTCACCAAAGTGAGAATTTTATGAATTTTATTCAACCGGATTCAAATTCCGGTCGCCACTGGATTCAACGAGGTCAGTGTGATTTCTCAATGGTCAACTCGATCTCGTGTTGAACCATTGGCGGATCCAGGGTGGGGAAAGGGGAGGGGGGGGGGGAT